>JBBPML010000324.1:0-28320 GCA_038090275.1 Austroboletus novae-zelandiae | reverse complement strand
TTATCTGTTTTGATCACTCTCATTCTGAACTTGTTCTCATGAATAAGTTTCACCTTCATAATTAATTATATTATTCGAAATCTGTCATAAATAAGTGTTGCTAACAAACTCAGTTTTCAGAGTTCAATATGTTATTCAATATTTTCCCACTCTGTCACTCATACTTTTTCGGTTGTGTCTGAGGTGTAAATTGGAGAATTTTTGAGGTACGAGACTAGTGACTTTGCTCTCACGTTCGACTATTGTGAGCAGTTCTTGCTCTGAGTTGCTATGCTGCGATGAATAGCTGTCAGACGACCGAGGAACAACTTGTAGCTCAGTAATCAATTCAGAAGCTGCGACAAATCACTCTGAAAGTGAACAATCGACTTTGGGCACCCATGTTCCCACTTCCACTGATGCAAATGTCGACGCAAACTTTGAGTACATCCAGGGAGTCTTATTGGCGTGCATAGAATTCATTATCTGCCACAGGCGCCTCATTGGAAACATTCGGGTAGCAGGCGATATCTCCAGTAAAGGAGTGTTGCAACGGGAGCGGGGCCTCTGGTATCGGTAAAAGGAAAAGGAAGAAGGTCAGTCGGTCTCTCACGAACACATTTTCTCTCATGAACGACCATACAGCAGGAATGGAGAATAGGGTCCGTGCTCTCCCATCAGGTTCGCGCTCTTATAGGAGAAGACAACCAGGTTTACATCGACAACGACCTTACCGAAGCCATTTGACTCATGCAAGAAGTCATTCGTATCGAAGCCCGCGCTATCCCTGCTTGGACCGTCCTCAGTGTTATGATGACAAGAAAGAACCACGAATGGCTCTCCAACTGCGCATTATGGTGTCTCATCTTGGATGGGATTCTGAGGAGTGGGAACGCTTGGCATGACAATCCAGGTATTATGTTCGAGCTCTACGGAATCCACTTTTGTTGATGATAATCTTTCCATGAAAATGCGATACAATCAACCGGCATTGTATTGTTATGCAAAACTGTATGGCCTCGACCCTGAAAATCTGGATGCCCTGTGGGATCCAGTGACTCTTGCTAGAGAGATACGCGACCTCAGAACGGTAAGACACCCTCACTTTGTTTTGGGCATCCAACATTTGTTCACAAAGGCCCTATCCAGACCCTGTGACACCCGTACGCCGCCATGCCGCCGCATTGGCTCTCCATTATCGCAAATTACGATTCACCCGATGACGAGAAAGAATGCCCTGTCTGTCTCGAACCCCTCAGCTTCAGCTTCAGGCTCTAACATTCTCTCTTCAAGGGCGATCCTCAAGCGTTTCCCACACCACATCACAGTTCATACAGAACTCCGTCTGATTCTCATCGAACTTGATGACCTTGCTCCCTATGCATCCCTTCATCCGGATGCCCTAGAATATAATCAAGCCTCGAATCCTCTTGGTCATGTCCTTGACCCATCCATTTCTGAGCAAAGTGAGGAGCCGAGGATTGGTTTCATCGAATTGCTTGTCCTCACAAACCCCCTGCTATGCAGCTAAGAGCTGAGGACCGACTAGGGATAACCGGACCTACGATGAGGCCACGGCCACTCCATCAGGACCCCTGGACCACTCCAGGCGTATCCCACCGCCAGTCATGGGCCCACCGTCCATCGAGCAGGGAGCGCACAACCTGGGTACTACCTATTGGACATGAATGCGTGCCATCGGATTGCAGTAGCTCGGATCAGATGGGTCCCCCCGAGAGTGTTTAAAAAGTGATAATACAGGTACACGGAAACACCGGGAGAAAGCCACTTTGTGGCATCGGGATCGTCACTATCAGGGCAGGCCGCGAGGGGCAGTCGGTGGCAACGAGGTCACAAGTTTACTGCGACGACCGTGACGCCAACTCGCCGCAGAAACGGAGCGGCACACATCCGAACACGGGTGGTAACCTCATTGTCTGGACAGCCTGGCTCCGGAACACAGGACCAGTCCTCGACTTCCATGTCGTTGTTCGGTCAGCATGTGGGGAGCACAATTGGCGAACATACATTGGTAATCGAAAGTAAGATATCGTTCGTGAGCGACAGCAAAGACACGCGACACGTACTATAAGCGAAACTATATAGATAATATACAGAAGAGAGCACAAAGTGAAAAAGTACGAAGAAGCTGCAGAGGGGAATAGCACGACAAACGGCGATGGAAGGAAAGAAAGAAAGAACAAAGTAGAACTAGGCTCCGAAATGCACATACAGAATTCGTTGATCAAACGACAGACCCTGCAGCTCCCTCATCGTGTGATGCAGCGCGTACGCCGCACGGGTATGGTCCAGACGACCAGATTCGTCAATCATCTTCTCGTAAAACTTGGACGTGATCTTCACAGTCTGTCCATCGTCCACCGCCCACATCGTCCCAATCACAGAACGGAAACCCGCAAATTGCATTGCCGACGCCAGATGGATCATCTCATCCAAACAATCTTCGTCTCCGACCGTCGTATGACAAGCAGACAGATACGCAAACTCTGCCTTCTTCAAGTCGCATTGAAGGAGACGCTCCACCGTCAGCTTTCCGTCGTAAAGACCAAAGGCAGACTCGAAAGGTTCTTTCTTGTTCGGTAGACCGTGGCACGCAAGGTGAACCCATTCGGTCCGCTCGAACGCTTCCATCACCTCGGCGATGGTTGACGCCGACCCCTCCATACGTGTGAACATGGCACGACCGTCGACTCGTTTTCCAATCGCCGTAAGCTCCTCGGTTATCGAATAGAGCTCGCTCTCCTCTGCAGCTTTCGCTTGTCCGATCCCAACGAAACGCTTCGCTTCAGCCAGAGAGTCCGACGGCTGACACTCTCGAGCATGAATGAGCGCTGCGAGCGAGGATGTGTAGGATGAGATGTAGTAGTCGGAAAACTTGGGCTGACCCGTCCTATACATGCCTGCAGCGTGCAAAGGAATGAGAGAAAATTCAGAGGTGGGGCACCACCAGATGCGTGACTGCAGAGGATGGTTTGCCTTGAGGACATCGACGACCGAGGAAACGACCTCCTTCCAGAGATCCCGCATGACAACTGCAAAATACTTGCCCCTGTCGATGGTTTTTGTCTGCTTCGTCAACCTATGCAGCTCCGAAGTCATCCCACGGACATCATCCCTTGATATATGCAATGGGATGTGAACCGGATCCCGATCGAGGAAGACGACAAGTGCGTCGCAGCCGTACGTGCTCGCATTCACGATCACAACAGGACCGTGAATGGCAGCTTTCCGGAGGTGCGGGAAGAGTGGTGGTATGAGGAAATGTGAGAAACCGGGTAACCTGCGAATGTCCGATACGACTCTCTGTAGTTCCACATTCAAGTGACAAACGTTGTCGTGCTGATTTGTGCCGGGTGATTGCAGATTTTTACGGATATCTGATGTCAACTGTAAAAACCTGTCCCCAAGGGCCTTTCCGTCCGGTCCGGATTCCAAAACATCGTCGACGGGAGAACGGAGTCGACCTAGCTGGTTCAGAAATACGCCCCGTCCCTGTTCTAAAAGCTCGACAGCTTTCGTAAGTGACTGGTTCCGAAGAGCGGCGGAAAAGGCGTCTTGTGCGAGTGACGATGAAAGTTCTTTGACGATGTGCAGATGACGAGATAGTGATGGTAAAGCCACCAGATGATGGATGAGAAGTCGAAGGTAAGTTTCGTATGCGAGGACTGTCGTGGGATGCTTTAAGTCCTCGGCTGCATGTATCCAACATTCAACCGCGGACAGATCCATAAATGATACTGAGTGGGAGATATCTCCAAGCTTGGCGTACACATCGAACAATTCCGTATCGTCGCCGGGCTGTTGTGAGCGTGTGAGACGAGTGCGAAGTTTTTTTGCAAGATTTTGCAAGGACAGTGACCGAAGGGGATGGCCTAGCGGACGGAGCTCGACCGCTTCCTTATTGAGCACAATCGCCTCGTCAAGATCGTCTGATCTTCGAAGCTTCCGGTACCGCATGTCGAGGCTAATCGAAAGGTTATTCAACGAATTTGAACGGAGATGGTGTCCTAGTGGACGAAGTTCAAGTGCTGCTCGGTGCAACACAATCATCTCGTCCAGGTCATCCATTTTTCCAAGCTTCTCGTACCGGCATTTCAGATCGAGTGATAGGTTATTCAACGAAGAAGAGCGGTGAGGGTGCCCTTGTGGACGAAGATCGAGTGTTTCACGGTCCAACACAATAGCCTGATCTAAATCATCCATTCCACCAAGCTTCTCGTACCGGTATCGCAGACCAAGTGCTAGGTTATTCAATGGATATGAGCGAAGAGGGTTCCCTTGTGGACAAAGGGCCAGCGAGTCCCGACAAAAGGAAATACTCGCATCCAAGTCCTCCGTGGCACCAAGCTTCTCATACCGCATTCTAAGCCCTTCGCCATGATTATTCAGCACCATTGACCGGTCCTGGTTCCCTGGCGGACACAATGCTAGTAGTGACTCTCGTTCCAGGGAAATAGCTTCATCCAGATCATCTGTTTCCCCAAGTTGGCGATACCGAGTGGAAAGACTTTTCGCAAGATTGGTCAAAGATATATAGCGACCAGGGTGCCCCGTTGGACGAAGCTGCAAGGCAGCCCGATCGAGGAGGATCGCCTCTTCCATGTCCCTCATGTCACCAAATTGCTCGTACCGATCCGAGAGACAAATCGAAAGCGATGTCAGAGAGCGAGCTCGCAGGGGGTGGTCGAGTGAGCAAAGTTCCAGAGCTTTACGGGCAAGGGCGATCGCCTCGTCGATGACATGGCGCTCGCCCTCCTGCCTAAACTGGTTGACAAGGGATTCCACCCGAGAAAGCAATTGGTTGACTGACAATCACATCATTCCACCGCTCTCCATGCCGATGAAAAGATCGACGAGTACTTACTTTCTGAATCCATATTAGCTCACTTAACCAACGAGGAAGCGTGCGGCGGATGGGGAGAGTACTGGTGGACGTGGTAGTAACAGCGCAAGAGCGCAAGGGCAGAGGGCACGCCAGGATTCCACATTAAGAAAAACACTACATACTTGTCTAAACAATCGTCACAACATACAACACCACAATCGATGTTCTCGTTCCGAGTTCGGTGCAAGGAACACACCCACTGAACCATACACCCGCAAATTCATTCAACGTCCTTGGGGTCCGGCTCCCGCTTACCAGCGTCTGTGCCGTTCTGGCTCGTTGAGATCGTCTCCGCATCATCGAGTTCGTTGAGGAACAGTTTCTCGTCCCCACTTAGCGCGAACACTGCAACTGCTTCGTCATGCTCATGTGCGACGACCTCTCCTCCACCCCATTCGCCAACACCGTTGAGCATTCCTGATACAAACACAGAGGTCGAACCCGACATTGTTCCCACGAGACCGCTCCGAGGTGACTGCGCCGGACCGCCTGGATGTAAGATCGCACCCACTGCCATAGACCGGGAGACATCATTGGGCAGTACAAGGAACAAGTTAGCCCCAGGGATGATACGCAGGCCATATCGCTCCCCAACACTGAAAAAAAATGTGATTTTGTGCTTACAATCAGGGCAATCTTCTGTAGGACTGGTACAGAAACGCCACATGATTGGTGCCTCACGTTCCTCGATAAAGGAACCAGGTGTACGTTCCGTAAATTGGAATCTGAGTCAGTCCAATAAAACCAGTTAGAGTGTGTCGTACGTACCTAGTTGAGTATCTCCGCACACGGTCCCTTACAAGTAAAGTTCAGGTTGGCCACCATATTGATCTACGTCGCGGTCGTCTTATTTGTCTCCTCGTCTTGATAAGCACCTGTTTTCGGAAACGATGCCCACCCCTGGAACAGCCGCAGCGATCTTATCGAGCACACCCTTAACTGGTAGCCCACTCAGGAGCCAGAGCTAACTCCTTTGGTCCTCGGACAAACGATTGAGCAACGTGGTAACACATCCTTCAGGTTGAAACGGTGCGAGGAGTTCGGCGCGGGACATGTCACGGATCCACATGGCGCCCTCAAAGTCGATGAATGGTTGTATCGGGGGAGCAGACTCGAGACGTCGATAGCCGGTACGAGAGAGAGATCGGTTTGGGCGGTGTCCTCCGCGTTGGCGCGAAGACAACAAGTGGGGAACGATGTGACAATGCCTGAGCACTGAGTGACAACGTGGTTGTGCAAATCTTTCCAGCGCGAGAATGCCTCTTTATCGCTCATTGTTAGTGCCTGACGTCCGCGTCAGACTCTCAATATACGTACCAACATCAGTACCCTCACCTGGTGGATCACATTGGCGGTCCCGCGCGCATCGTATGGGTTCACGGCCATACTAGAACGGAGGCCAGAGTAACTATACGACCCCGTAAGCTGACATAAATTTCTTAATCAGCACGCTGTTACTATCCGCTCGAATGATGTACTACGTACCTAGCTCAGAATGAGAAGCCTATGCCTTCATTCCACAAACATCAAGACGACCTGTGAACCACAAATGTGTAAAGATATGGATATGCTGAGTTCCACATAAAAAATATTACCTTTCCCCGGAACTTGGGATACTTTTTGAGGAAACATTCGAGTGCTTCGATCTTTTGTCGAACGCCCTGAAATCATCGGGAACAAGAATTCATAATGAACGTAAGATGAAAACGCTTGCCTGTATTTCATCGAGCTTATCCCGACCGACGATCATCTTCATGCCAGCATAACGCTGTCTCAGAAGATGAACCCAATATTGAACGTCGGGTTCATGTCTATTTCATTACGTTAGTGTTCACGGCCCCACATGAGTCCGTCCTAGGAGTAGATTAGACCCACTTCTTCTCCCGCAGTGAGTTGATGTCAAGACCCATTGAGAATACCCCGACGTCTACGAAACGCTGTTTGTGTACCGGTAGTACCGGTCCCCTCGACTTAAACACCCTTTGGGAGGGCCTCGAGTACGAGAATACAACTGAACGTTTGTCTGATCTTGCATAGCTCACGGTTTGGAAGCCAACAAGAGCGGCTGCAAGTATGCCGCATAGAAGCGATTCACAGACGGAGAGGCAACGAGAGATTTCGGATGAAGTGAAGGGGACACGAAGGAAAAGCTGATGCGTTGGCGAATTTGGGATTTACATGGAGAAGTGCCGGGAGCATAAGATGGTAGTCATTTACCCAAACTGCGAAACTAGTTGAGACCGCAAGACGAAATGAAGACGAAAACTGACCAGTGTACATTTCTGCATCCCGACTCTCACGTTCAAGCACCAATTATGCCGCACGAGTACGACATTTGTGAGCAATTCTTGTTCCAAGTTGCTACGCTGCGATAAACAGCCTCCAGACGACGGAGAAGTAGCTCAATCATCCACTCAGAAGGCGACGAATCAGAATTCGAACGCTCTGAAAGTGAACAATCGACCTCGGGCGCCCAAGTTCACATTCCCACAGATGCAAATGTCGACGCAGACGTCGAGTACGTGCCACAGTGAGTCTTTTTGGCGTGCATACATATAATTCATTATCTGCCACAGGCGCCTCATTCGAAACATTTGGACAACAGACGATATCTCCAGTACAGGAGCGTTGCAAACGGGAGTGGGACGTTTGTCTTGAAGGCAAGCAATCTATTGTTCGCGATGATTTGCGTGGAGCCTCTGGTATCGGCAAAAGGAAAAACAAGAAGGTCACTGAGTCTTTCATCAAGCACATTTTCTCTTATGCACGACCATGCAGCGCGAACGGAGAATAGGACCCGTCCTCTCTCATCAGGCTCGTGCCCTCATAGGAAGAAGGCAACCAGGCTTACATCAACAACCTAACAGAAGCTATTCGAGTCATGCGAGAGGTCATTCGTATCGATGCCCGCGCTATCCCTACTTGGACCGTCCTCGCAGTGTCATGAAGACAAGAAAGACCACATAACGCTCTCCAACTGCGTATTATGGCGGCTCATCTTAGATGCGATTCGGAGGAGTGGGACCACTTGACATGATAATCCAGGTATTATGTTCGAAGCCTACTGAATCGACTTTTGTCTATGAGAATCTTGCCTGGGAAATGCGATTCAATCAACAGGCGCCGTATCGTCACGCAAAACTGTACGGCCTCGACCCTGGAAATGTGGATGCCCTGTGGGATCGAGCGAGTCTTGCCAGATATATGCGCGACCTTAGAACGGTAAGACACCTTTACTTTCATTGGGGCGTCCATTAGTCACTGACATTTGTTCACGAAGGCTCTCTTGGCAATCATCAAGCGATTCTCGACGTACTTGGTGACCTCGCTCCCTGTACGTCCCTTTTTTAGGATTCCGTCAGCGTGAGGAAGCTCTGTGAGGGGAGGGATGGGTCTATGCATTTCGTGGATTGGTATCGAACGCGGACACGTGCTACGAGTGAAACTATGCAGATAACATGTAAAAGAGAGTACGAGCGAATTCATGAGTGTCAAACCTGTCACAGTGAAAAAATCCGAGTAATCGAAAAGAGGAAACAACAATAAGGAATAGCACGACAAACGGCGAAGGAAAGAAGGAAAGAACAATGTCGAACTAGGCTCCGAAATGCACATACAGAATTCGTTGATCAAACGATAGGCCCTGCAGCTCCCTCATCGTGTGATGCAGCGCGTACGCCGCACGGGTATGGTCCAGACGACCAGACTCATCTACCATCTTCTCGTAAAACTTGGATGTGATCTTCACAGTCTGTCCATCGTCCACCGCCCACATCGTCCCAATCACAGAACGGAACCCTGCAAACTGCATTGCCGACGCGAGATGGATCATCTCATCCAAACAGCCTTCGTCTCCGACCGTCGTATGACAAGCAGACAGATACGCAAACTCTGCATTCTTCAAGTCGCAATGAAGGAGACGTTCCACCGTCAGCTTTCCGTCGTAAAGACCAAAGGCAGACTCGAAAGGTTCTTCTTTGTTCGGTAGACCGTGGCACGCAAGGTGAGCCCATTCGGTCTGCCTGAGTACTTCTACCACCTCGGCAATGGACGATGACGACCCCTCCATGCGCGTGAACGTGGCGCAACCTTGGACCCGTTCTCTAATCGCAGTAAGCTCCTCGGCTATCGAATAGAGCTCGCTCTCCCCCGCAGCTTTCGCTTGGCCAATCCCAACGAAACGTTTCGCCTCAGCCAGAGGGTTCGACGGCTGACACTCTCGAGCATGAATGAGCGCTGCGAGCGAGGATGTGTAGGATGAGATGTAGTAGTCAGAAAATTTGGGCTGACCCGTCCTATACATGCCCGCAGCGTGCAAAGGAATGAGAGAAAATTCAGAGGTGGGACACCACCAGATACGTGAGTGACGCGGATGGTTCGTTTTGAGTACGTTGGCGATAGGGGAAACAACCTCCTCCCAGAGATCCCGCATGACAACTGCAAAATACTTGCCCCTGTCGATGGTCTTTGTCTGCTTCGTCAACCTATGCAGCTCCGAAGTCATGGCACGGACTTCATCCCTTGATATGTCCAACGGGATGTGGACCGGATCCTGATTAAAGAAGACGACGAGTGCATCGCAACCGTACTTGCTCGCATTCACGATAATAACTGGACCGTGAATGGCAGCTTTCCGGAGGTGCGGGAAGAGCGGTGGTAGGAGAAAATGTGAGAAGCCGGGTAACCTGCGAATGCCCGATACGACCCTCTGTAGTTCCACATTCAAGTGACAAACGTCGTCGTGCTGATTTGAGCTGGATGACTGGAGAGCTTTGCGGATGTTTGATGTCAACTGTAAAAACCTGTCCGCAAGGACCTTTCCGTCCTGTCCGGATTCTATAACTTCGTCAACGGGAGAACGAAGTCGACCTAGCTGGGTCAGAAATACACCCCGACCCCGTTCCAAAAGCTCGACAGCTTTTGTAGGCGACTGATTCCGAAGAGCGGCGGAAAAGGCGTCTTGTGCGAGCGACAAGGAAAGTTCTTTGACAATATTTAGATGACGAGATAGAGACGGCAAAGCTGTCAAGTGATGGATAAGAAGTCGAAGGTAAGTTTCGTATGCGAGGACTGTCGTGGGGTGCTCTAAATCCTCGGCTGCACCTATCCAATCATTAGCAGCGGACAAATCAGCCGACGACACTGTGTGGGAGATATCCGCAAGTGTGATGTACACGTCGAACAATGCCAGACTGTCGCTAGGCTGTTGTAGGCGTGAGAAACGAATGCGAAGTAGATCTGCAAGATTTTGCAAGGACTGTGATCGATGGGGATGTCCTAGTGGATAAAGCTTGACTGCTTCCTTATTGAGCTCAATTGCGTCGTTGAGATCTTCTGGTTTCCCAAGCTTCCGGTACCGTGTGTGGAGACTATTCGAAAGGTTATTCAACGAACTTGAGCGGAGATGGTGCCCTAGAGAACGAAGATCGAGTCCTTCTCGTTCCAACACAATCACCTCGTCCAGGTCATCTATGTTTTCAAGCTTCTCGTACCGGTTTTTAAGACCAACTGCTAGGTTATTCAATGAATATGAGCGGTCCCGGTGCCCTTGTGGACGAAGATCGAGTGCTTCGCGGTCCAACTCAATCGCCTGATCCAAATCGTCCATTCCACCAAGCTTCTCATACCGGTATCGCAGACCATTTGCTAGGTTATTCAACGAATCTGCACGGTGAGGGTGCCCTTTTGGACGAAGGGCCAGCGAGTCCCGGCAAAAGGAAATACTGGCATCCAAGTCTTCCATGGCACCAAGCTTCTTATACCGGTTTCTGAGATCATTGCCAAGATTATTCAACGATATTGACCGGCTCTGGTGCCCCGGCGGATGAAGCTTCAGTGACTCTCGCTCCAGGAAAATAGCTTCATCCAGATCATCTGTTTCCCCAAGTTGGCCATACCGAGCGGAAAGACCATATGCAAGGTTTCCCAAAGATATATAGTGATCAGGGTGCCCCGTTGGACAGAGCTGCAAGGCAGCCCGATCGAGAAGGATCCCCTCGTCAATATCCTTCATATCACCGAACTGTGTGTACCGATCCGAGAGACAAATTGAAAGCTGTGTCAGAGAGTGAGCTCGCAGAGGGTGGTCGGGTGAGCAAAGTTCCAGAGCTTTACGAGCAAGGGCGATCGCCTCGTCGATAACATGGCGCCCGCCCTCCTGCTCAAACTGGTCACCAAGGGATTCCGCCCGAGAAAGCAACCGGTCAACTGACGGACACATCATTCCACTGCTCCATGCCGACGAAAAAAAGCGACGAGCACTTACTTTCCGAATCCATATGAGTTCACTTGGCCAACGAGAAAGCGTGCAGCGGATGGGAAGAGTGCTGGGGGAGGTGGTAGTGGCAGCGCAAAAGTGGGCCTCGTGCCACCTGATATGGAAAGCGTGCGCGTTAATGATCGACATTTCGGTGAAGGCGGTACATTCTATTTGTACTACTAAAGTTTCCACCTTCGCTGTGGTTGGATACGGAAATAGACAAATTGGCAGTGCGACTCGTGAATGTGACGCAACGTTGCAGTTTTCGTAAGTAAACATCGTGAAGCAGAGCTCCAAATCCGCGAAGAAGATTGTACATCTTCAACTTATCGTTCTTTGTAAAGGCTACGGAAATCTACGTCCTTGGGATCCAGCTTCCACTTCGCGTCCGTACCCTCGCGGCCCGTCGAAATCGTCTCCGCATGACCGAGCTCGTTAAGGAGACGTAACAATTTCTTGTCGCTACTTGGCGCAGACACTGCAACTGCTTCGTCATGACCTTGTACGACGTCCTCTCCCCCACCCTACTCGCCAACACCGTTGAGCATTCCTGATGCAAACAGAGGTCGAACCTGACATTGTTTCCGCGAGACCGCTCCGAGGTGACTGTGCCGGACCGCCTGGATGTAAGATCGCACCCACTGCCGTAGACCGGGAGACGTTATTGGGCAGTACAAGGGACGAGCCAGCGCCAGGGATGATACGCAGGCCATATCGCTCCCCGAGACTGTCTGCGCCTCGGTTGCTTGACGACGCGCCCATTGACGATCAGGGCAATCATCTGTAGCTCCAGTCCACAAACGCCACACGATTGATGCCTCGCGCTCTTCGACAAAGGAACCAGGTGTACATTCCGTAAACTGGAATCCGAGTCAGTCCAATAAACCAGTCAGAGTATGTCGAACGTACGTAGTTGAGTATCTCCACACACGGCCCCTTCCAAGTAAAGTTCAGATTGGTCACCATATCAATCCACGTCGCGGCTGCCTTCTTTGTCTCCCTCGTCTTGATGAATCACCCATTTTCGGCAACGATACCCACTCCTGGAACGGCCGCAGCGATCTTATCGAGCACACCCTTGACCGGTAGACCACTCAACAGCCAAACCTCATTCCTTTGGTCTTCGGCAAAGCGATTGAGTAACGTGGTAACACGTTCTTCAGGTAGCCCGGCGCGGGGCATGTCGCGGATCCACATGGCGCCCTCAAAGTCGAGTAATAACAGTCGTTTCAACGAGTGCTTGTGTCGGGGGAGCAAACTCGCCACGTGAAAGCCGGGACGAGAGAGATTAGTTTGGGTGGTGTGCTCCGCGTCGGCGCGAAGACAACAAGTGAGGAAGGATGCGACAACGCCCGAGCACTCTTGAGTGACAACGTGGTTATGCAAATCTTTCCAGCGCGAGAATACCTCTTTATTGTCAGGGTAGGTCAGCGTAGAAAATGCTGCATTGACACGAACGACCGCATCCGAAACACCACCCACGAGCTCATTCGATTGGGTCGTTTGCAATGCCACTTGGATCAGAACGACCTGTGAACCACAAACGTGTAAGAAATCTATTGAGTTCCACAAACGAAAATATCACCTTTCCCTGGAGCAGGCTATACTGTCACTTTGATGCATGAAATGATGAGGATTCTCGTTGAAATTGTGATGCAATTTTACGAGAGTTCAGTTGATGCATTACTCTATGCTATCATACATACTATCATGCATCACTTTGCATCACTCCTCCTGAACTCGTGCAGATCACTGTAAGGGTTCTTCTACCCCTTGCGAATCCTCTGCTGCCTTCTGTTGATCAGTGCCTGTGCCATCGTGTTCATGATCATCGTGCCTATTTTTATTATGGGTATTACACTAATAAAGTACCTACTGTACAGTATAAATAAACGGCGGGTAGTGGTGATGGATCGTCACCCTCATCGTCGTCTAGAGGGATGTCGGGATTTGGGAGTGCCAATGCACACCGCATCGTCGTGTTATCGGCCATATGGCGTTATCTGCACCCTCGTCGTCGTCAGACGGATATCGAGTCTGTTGGGGGCGCGCTCATCAGCGCGTCGTCGTCGTCGTTTGGGCGTGTCGCCGCCGCCACCACCGTCGTTGTCGTTGTCGTGTTTGGGGCGCACTTGTGTTGCCTGCGCGCTCGTTGTCGTTGTCGTGTTGGTGTTGCCGTCATTGTCGGTCGGGTGTTTGGCACCGTGTCGCCGTCGGCCATGTGGTGTGGGGGCGCCATTGCACTGCCCGTATCCCTGTCGTTGTCGTCGTCACGTGCTGGTGATGGCAATGAACTCACCAGGTACATTGCTACTCTCGCCGCCCTCATCACCGATGTGGTCATTGGTTGTCCTCGCAGGCCACGATTGCGTCATTGTTGTCTTCGTCGTTGTCGTTGCTGTCACGCTATATGGGTAATGGCCACATAGTCATGTGCGATTGCGGCGGATGTAATTATAGGACATGAGTGGTAGGAAAAAAGGACGAAAGATAAAGATAAAGAAAACGTACCAAGCCACGTCGTCTGCTGTTGCAGTCGCGTTGCCATTGTTGTGGATGTAAGCGTGTCGTCGTCTTCCGGCACCGCGTCATCGTGTCGCGTGAGTGTGACAAAGGTGCCTCTCTGTTGTCGTCGTCGCCATTGTTGTGATCCGCCTGCCGATGGGTGCACACGAGGGCGTTGGAAGCATGATGGTGTGAATAGACACGACTCAGATGGTGTGGTGGCAAGACGAGGGATGGAGGTTACATTGGACCTGCAAGGCGATATATACGCGCGCGATCAGTACACAAAGTCACGTGATTAAAATTGTTCCACGTGACTTTGTTTACTCACACATGTGGCACGTGCTCACGCGCCCGACGTAGGTCCCTCACTGACTCCGAGCCCCTCACAAACTACCAACAACATGGTGATTTTCACCTGACACCCGGCCGACGACAAAGGCAGTGAGGAGGGCGCGGGCAACGCACACCACTGACAACGGACATGACAGCGACGAGGGCGCAGGCAGCGCAACGGCGCCCCCAACACTACATCGCTGACGACACCCATCAAGGCGACGACGGTACAGGCTACGAAAGCGTGTCCCCAACACCACCACGACGACAATGGCGACCTGCCAACGAGCGTGCCCCCAAAACGACAACGACAATGGCAGCAGTGACGCGCCCGAACGGCGACGACGATGGCGACACGGTGCCCAACACCCGGCCAACGACGACAACGACGAGCGTGCAGGCAACGCAAGCGCGCCCCTAACACGACAACGAAGATGACGATGGTGGCGGTGACATGCCCGAACGACGAGGGCGCAGGCAACCGACGACGATGGTACAGGCGACGCAAGCGTGCCCCCAACACCGTAACGATGATGGCAACACGGTGCCAAACACCCCGCTGACAACGACAACGACGGCGACACCAACACCACGATGATGATGACGACGAGCGTGCAGGCAACGCAAGTGCACCCCCAACACGACGACAACGACGACGATGGTGGTGGCGGCGGTGGCGACACGCCCAAATGACGACAGCGACACGCTGACGTGCACGCCCCCAACACGACAATGGCGGTGGCGATGACACACCCGAACCATGACGACAACGACGAGCACGCAGGCAACGCAAGCGCGCCCCCAACACAACAATGAAGATGACGATGGCGGTGGTGGCAGCAGTGAGACTGTCGACCACGCCCATGCCAGCGACAATGGTGTCCTGTCAACACTGCGACGATGACGATGCAACGGCGGCGATGGCAGTGCCCCATCATCCATCAACAGCAGCGCCGTCACGTCGATCAACATGGCGCAAGTAGTAGTTCCCACTGTGTAAGTAGTATAGTAATATATATAAGTTTGGTTGAGATCGGGATGAGATCGTCCTCAGTGAACATTGTAGTCATAAAATAGAGGTATTCGTTCGATATTATTCTGTTTATTGCAATGCGGCACAAATATGATGTAATGTAATGCATCACCGTCAAAGCCTCAAAGGGCAGGGAGCAGGCATCAGGGCAACTGATGCATCAGTGAACATGACGAGGATTAGCGTTATTTTGCATCAAATGACTATAAGGATTATTGTAAATCATGCATTAATGTGTCAGGGAGTGGTGCCTGGAGATGGGGTACTTTTTGAGGAATCAATCAAACGCTTCGATCTTATGTCAGATGCCCTGGAATCATCATGGATGAGAATTCATAGTGAACGTAAGATGACACTTGCCTGTATTTCATCAGGCTTATCCGACTGACAATCATTTTCATGCCAGCATACCACTGTCTCAGAAGACAAACCCAATATTGAACATTGGGTTCACGTCTATTCGATCACATTAGCACCCATGGCCCCATGTGGGTCTGTCCCAGAAGTATATTAGACCCACTTCTTCTCCCGCAGTGAGTTGATATCAAGACCCATTGGGAATACCCCGGTGACATCAACAAAACGCCATTTGTTTATGCCAGTACCAGTCCCCTCAACTTGAATACCCTTTGGGAGAGCCTCGAGTGTGAAAATACGACTGACCGATTGTCTGGAATGTCTTGCATAGCTTGCAGTTTGTATAATGATTCCATTTCTTATTTTCACATTATCATACTCTAGACTCATGACATCATCGCTTACTGATACATGCATATGCATGATGACGCATGCTGACTAGGGCATAGCATGGGTATGGGTAACCCATGTGGGTCGTGGGTATGGGTACACATAGATATGAGTGTGGGTGTAGGTGTGGATATAGATACTGCAGGTACTCATACCCATGGGTATATAGTTTCCAGCTAGGCAAATCTATCAACAATAACTACATTTGTACTGACAATGGTGGCTCTGTATTTTGTTTGGTAACCATTACTTACTTTGTTTGTGGCTACAACCCTGAACCGCACATGATGAAATTTTACATATTCTTCTCAGCACCAATCTTCCACCTTCCACTCTACAATAGTACTAAGTCTACTCTACAACACATAACCACACAATCATGAAACATATCATCAAGCCATCTGAGAAAGCTAAAGTAGCACTTGATGATGAAACCATCAAGACTTCAAAGAAGTGTAAGCCTGAAAATGACATGTTATCTAAGTCAACACACAGCACCAAGAAGGGAAGGCCTGGCAACCCCGCACACTGTAAGATATCATTACTTATCATAATATCATATGAGAAAAGTGACTTAACATCATTCCAGCACACACTGGACAGTCTCACATTGACTCTGACTTGGAGGCTGAAGCAGAAGATTCAAATAGCATCACACAATAATCAACAGAGCAACAATGCAAACAAAGAAGATGAGAAAAACAGTTTTGATCTAAATGAGGATCTTGGTGCAAATTGAGCTTCATTGACACAAATCATGCTAATGTTAATAACAGAGCATCAGATGAAAACTTGGACCTCACCAGTCTATGCCTTTTTTGAACCTATACCAATCATTGAAACTGTGAATGGCCAGTGTTCACAGGTGTTCAAATGCAGTGCACACAGGTGCAAGACTACAGCAGGGAGAAGTCTTGATACAACAGATGCTCAGTCAACAGGAAACATGTGCAAACATGCTAGAAAATGCTGGGGAGAGGAAGCTATGAAGGCCGCTGATAGTGTCAAGAATGCAAGTGAAGCATGCACAATTGCCATGGGTGTTCTAAAGCATGGCAAGATCACCACAGCTTTCGAGCAGAAGAGCAAAAATAAAGCAACTTACACACATATACCACACACCCACACAGAAACCAGGTATGTTGCATGAATATTGGGCTATGAAAATTATTGAAACTGTGATACTACTCGGTAGGGTGGAGGTTGTGTGTTGGGTCACTGAAAATCTACAGCCATTTGCAATTGTCAATGATTGTGCCTTCTTATCATTGATGAAAACAGGTCGGCCCAATTATTACATACCTTCTCATTATATGGTTGCATGTGATATGCGCCATGTATTTGCAAGCACACACAAGCGAATTGCTAAAATGTTGCAAGTTAGTCAGTCAATCACTCATGTTGAGCATAATATTAATGGCTTACTAGGAATACAATGGCAAGCTAAGCTTTACAACAGACGCATGGACCTCTCCAAACCACTGCTTCTTTGTTGCCATTTGCATGCACTTGGAGCACAAAGGAGTTCCACTGACCATGCCATTAGATCTCATTGAGGTGGCTAAGGTTTGCACAACAACTTACTAAATTAACTCCCTTGCTAATAGATATGTAGTTGCACACTGGTACGACACTTGCTGCAGCCTTTCAAAAGGTTTTAAAAGAGTTTGGGATAGGAGAAAAGGTCAGTGAGAAAAGTGGCATCAAAAACATATTACTTATGAGCATAAAGGTCCTCTGTGTCACATGTGACAATGCTACAAATAACAATGTGATGATTGATGCATTAGAATTTGAGCTGCCAGACTATGATGTGTTGAATTTAAAGTCCTATCTCATTAGGCTTTGACACAACACAAAGTCTACTACACTTGTAGTAAGATGTGGTAAGACCATGGTATTCTTTTATATCCATAACCATGTGTCTACAAGGATCCTTGACATATGTTACACAGTCTAGCCCTTTGTATTGAGTCCACTTCCCTTATTACTCACAAATTACGCCATAGTGACCTATTACAGAAGTTTCACCTTCTTATGGTAGTTTGGCTCATTTGTTTGGTCTTATGTGCACTGGGCCGCAAGAGGCGTGAGTTTATGTGTCCACTAAATCATGTTTTGGCTGCATTTCAGCTTTCTAAGCATTTCTCACTCCACATCACTTATTTCATGGGTTTCTTGATGTTTCCATGAGATATCCATACATAGAGAGCTCCACAGCATGTACAAACACTTGTGTAGCTATATAAACCCTGGGGATAGACCCAGGAAAGTAACAAGACACTCACTCTTGTTCCACATCTTCAAGCTCAGGAATATCTCTCTTCCTTGCTCTGCTCTCTCTCTGTTAGCAAACTGCTCTACTGCTTGGTGAATCTCCCACCTAAGCCCTATTCCCTCTTGCCCCTGTGCCATTGGGATACCCTGCATTCCCAATACCTGTTGCCTATGTGAAGGAGTTGATTAGCAATCCTGCATTCTGTGGGGACATTGCATATGCACCAGAAAAAGTATATGCTGACTGTGAAGGCAAAACTCGGTGTTATGATGAAATGTGGTCTGGGGACTGGCGGTGGAACACTCAAGTAAGTTTGTGATAAAAGAGTGAAAAGAAATGTTGAACTTGATAATGTTTCAGCTCTGTTTACCTGCAGGAGCAACTGTTGCACCTGTAATTCTGGCATCTGACAAGATAGAATTGTCACACTTCAAAGGTGACAAGATTGCATGGCCAGTCTATTTAAGTATTGGAAACGTGTCAAAGCACATTCGTTGTCAGCCAGCCAGTCATTCTTCAATTTTACTGGGCTACTTACCTGTATCAAAGATGAATGTCTTCAATGACAATTCAGTTGGTGGCTATTGACTGTTCCATTATTGCATAAAGAACTTGCTCCAACCTTTGGTAATAGCAGGAAAAGAAGGGGTTGAGATGGTTTGTGCAGATGGGGATATCTGGCATGTCTTTCCTATTGTGGTGGCAATGTTGGAGATTATCTGGAGCAATTGTTAAGACCATGGACAGGAGGTCCAGAACAGCTCTGGGTAACTCTGGAGTTGTTGGTCATAATGGGACTTCAGCTTCAGCGACTCAGAGCAGAGTGCTGTGCCCTTGTTGAGACTTCCTAGATGTCCCGGATTTCGGAGGAGCAGAGATCAAGGAGATCAAGATGATGAATTGGAGGAAGACAGAGGGTGTCTAATTCGATAACTAGCTGGAGTACATAGTACAGAGGACAGGAGTTTATATTTGGAGTTGGTGCACCGCTGAAGGGCTGTGACTGGAACGGAAACTAAACTAGAGTGGAGGAACATAATACGGTTAAGGGTGATGTACCTAGCCAGAGCTGTGTACACAGGAGTTTAGAGGTAACTAAATAGCGAGGCTAAGACTAAAGGAGAACAAGGGGATACGTAAGTAGAATTGTACAAAAATCAGAGAAGGAGGAGAATAGGTCCAGAGGACCAGAGGGGTGAGATGCACGAGAGAGCGCTGGAGTTCGTAAGAGAAATCCCGGAGGAGGGTCCGGAGGGTCGGAGGTGAGGGTTAGGGTCGGGATATGACAGCAATGCCTTGTTGCATGCTGTGCAGAGAACCGGTGCCCTAAGTGCCTTGTGCATGCCAACCGAAGAGGTGAAAATACCCAGTTTGCTTGTCACAATCAAGCACAAACAACCCATATTCTCCACACACAGGCCACAGGCCAATACCCACCCGATTTCATCGCCCAAGGACTTCATTCCATTTTTTCTCTGTTCTGGTCTGACCTTCCCCACTTTGATATCTTCACCTGTATATGTTCTGACATCCTTCATCAACTTCACCAGGGAATAATCAAAGACCACCTCAAGAAATGGTGTGCAGATATTGCAGGCAAGCAGAGCTTTGATGCACGCTTTCGTGCAATGACTTACTATCCAGGGCTGCACCACTGGAATGACAGTATTTTGAAGGTCAAGCAATGGACTGGTAGTGAACATAAACAGCTCCAGTGAATCTTTGTAACCTCCCTGATTGGTACCACACCCCACAATAATGTTCTGGGGGCCACGTGTGCATTACTCAACTTCATCTACCAGTCCCACACTAATTACACTATTCTTGCCTTGCATAAAGCCCTGGTCAATTTCCATGATGCCAAAGAGATTTTCATCAATCTTGGGTACTGTGAGCACTTCAACATCCCTAAGCTCCACTCCTTGGTCCACTATGCTGATATGATCAAGATATTGGGTAGCCTTGATGACTTAAACACAGAGAACTCAGAGCATCTACATATCAACTACGCCAAGAAGGCCTACCTCAAAAGCAATTGGAAAGACTATACCATTCAAATGACAAAATGGCTCCAGCATCAGGAAGCAGTCATGTGGTTCAAGGCTTACCTGGTCTGGAGCAATCATACTTTATCTAGTGGGTTGTATACATTTAACAGTGATTTGGATACTGATATGGATAATCATGCCACAGTCACCATGGCAGCTTCCACAGGTGCACAATATCGTATTCCCAAATGGGCTCATTTTCCCCAAAAGTCTGTGCAATATTTAATTGAACACCACAGTGCTGTCAACTTTGTCAACACCTTGAAAACCTTCACTAGTACCTTGTCACACTGTGCCAATCAATTTTTCGAACCAAATTTCAATGATTAGTTTGATTGTTTTAGCAATGTCATTGTTTCATTGAAGCCCATGAAACATATGCAGTCAGACAACAATTCTGCCAGGATCTGGTGCCACCCACAGTACTCCAATGGTCAGCGCAAGCCCTCAACACCAGCCCGTTTCAACACTCTCCTAATCATAATTGATAAGGACAATCAGATGCATGGGGGCTTTCATGGTTTGCTTGTTTTTGGTTCATTTTTGTTTCTGATCTGATATTCATATAGAACTGTGTGTGGCCGAGCTCCATGCAATATTCAAGCTACCTCCTCATCTCAGGAATTTCACTGAGCCACTTATTTATGTTTACTTGTTCAAACTGCTACATTTCTTTGACAGGAACATTGAGATGTTCCATGTCACTTGATTGACATGGAACCACCTGCCTAATGCAGTTGTCGTCCCCGTTTCTCACATAATTCAACCATGTCATCTAGTTCTGAAATTTCCAACTGGTTCCATCAACTCACTTTGAAAGCACAACCAGGCCATGTTTTCAGCCGAAAATTTCTATTTAAATAGATACATTGATCTTCACATTTTCAAGCAGTATAGGCAGCATATGTTATCATGACACATACTAGAGTCTTCAGGTGTCTGGGGGTGGGTGTGGGTGGGAGGTAAGTTTTTCACTCAATCTCCAAACACCTAATGACAATATTTGTTCAGGGCTCTCTGCTGCTACCATTGTTAACAAACATGGTCACCTGTGCATTTCTCAAATAGTGCACCCTGCTTGTGTACTTTTCATTCCTTTTGTCAGATGTCCACCTCGGGAGTACCTGTAGAACTAGTAGTATTATCAACTTCACCAACATCTACAATAATTGCATGAAAATGTAAATTTGCTACCATAGCCAATATAGTAAGGTCTGCCACTCTCCATTGCGAAGTTGTTGATGATGTACAGCATGGACTATGTAATAATGCAGGTACTATGGGCATTTTCCTTTTTTCCTGATGTGTCACTTGCCACCATCCTACAAACTTGTTAGCTGTCATGGCAGCCAGCAATGTGATGTCTATGAAGTAAAACTCTATCTCTAACTCTCTGCAGTCTGCCACAGCTACCATTGAGGCTGTAGCTCAGACAGGTATTAAATTTACCCTTTCTCAGCTAAAGAAGGACAAACTGAGGACACTTGGTGACATTGTCAACCTTACTGAAATTCGGACTGGTGGGAGAGAAGAAGCTAAGACTCTCATGACTGTCCTGCCACTTAGTCAGCCTGATCCTGATGATGAAACCCACTTGGGTAGGTTTTATACTATATGGGTCTTGTTTTCATATTGCCAGCTCAGATTTGGATAGATTGACTTTTGTATTCTATAGTGACGTCAACCACTGTTGAACAAGTCTTTTCACAAGGTAGACAACTCCTCCACTTTCAAACTTGGAACCAACTGTCTCCATCATCAACTCGAGCTTTTCTCTGCCTTGGTTCATGGCTGAGGGCAGATTTGATTGTCCTTGATGACCTAGTGTTGATAGTTAAACAATTGAAAATGCGAAAATTAGCTGAGATTGACTCTAGTAATGTAGCTGTGTAGATTTTAGCACTTACATTCCCCATGTTGCTATTACGGTATTGACCGCCACAGACCATAGTGTATCAACAACCTGCAGGATTTTTCCACACCACAGGTAAGTGCCCATACCATGGGTCTGCACAGGTTATGTTACGATCAGCGTATACCCCTACTCTTTTCTCTTCACTCTTACCCTAGTTTCCCTACAGACATTGCTCTCGCTGTTCGAGTCCCGCCTGAGCCACTTTATTATTCCCCTTTTTCTCTTATCTTCGCTTACCTATTTAGCGTGACTCATCCGCAGTATCCGCAGTTGTACTGATACCACTATCTCTGACTCACTTCCCTTCTTCGCGATTCCATCGCATTCTATAGTCGAGTCATCCCTTTTACGCTCCGCTTTATTCTCTCTTGACTCGCGTATATAAACCCCTCGATACCCTCAATGTATTCCCCAAGTTAGACCTACCCGAATCTACCTTGTTCATCGATTCCTCTCAGGTCCCCCAGTTCTCGCCTTACTGTTGAGTAGGCGCTCCCCTCGTCCCTCGTCGTCGCATCACCAAGCGACTCCCTTTGTCCCTGCGTCACGACATACGTTGACCAGGTCAACAGCTCACGACATACCGTTGAGGCTGAGGATAGCGGATCACCCGTCTATCAAACCCTTGCCACATCAGCTGAATAGCGACGTTAACGTCCCCTCACCCCTCGTCACTCAGGTCTACGCCTGAGCATAACAGGTTATACCATACTCTTACTGTATGGGTTGCGGTGTCTACGGATACAGATACGGTGTGCCATATTTTTCACATGGATTATAGTAAATTCCAAAACCAATGGCAAATCACGGTTTTTTTCTGCTGCACCTCACAAGTACCCCAAAAAGGAAATACGCATGTGCCGTGTTACACAGATGAGTTGACAGCGATCAACAACATGAACACATTCTACACCATGATGAGCAATGACAACCTGCTATCGAAGGAGCATGATACTGCTCTTATTGCATGGTCACCACTCAAAATCAAGATTTGTCTTCCTGCTGGGACAGATAAGAATATAAGTACATGCTATGGAGTTGGATGCTAACAGATTTTTTCTTCAAGAAGCAAGAGCCATTGCAGACTTTAAAAATCGCCAGTAATTATGATCTGGAGGTATGTGACTCGTAGGCATGCATGTACTCACCCTTTTGAGTTTCCAGAAGCATCCAAATGAAGGCAGTGCTGGTACTGTGGGCTCCAACACAAATGTTGAGCTGCTTGAAGGCAATACCACCAGTGGTGGAAAATATTATATTGTGGATGTTCAAGGTAATGTGGCCCATATTACTACCCTATTCTACACTACAACCCAGGCCTGATCCTGTCAGCAGGATCAACCCCATATGTTGAATTTGTCCACTACATGGCAGTGGTTGTGTAAAGATGCACTTGATGAGGTCAGTGATGAGGCTGCTCTGCTACAAACCAAGAAAGATAAAGTGGTAACTCATTGATTGTGTGATTGCTAGTGCTAATCTTCTATATTGCAGGATTGGGACATCGGGTAATCTGTTCTGACATGGAAACCAACTATGCACATTCCTGGAGGGTTCATTTCACTGGACTTCCACCTTCAATGCCAGGCATCATGTTTGGTGTTGGACTGGCGCAAGTATGTGTACAAGATGCAGCCCATCATCATTGTCATGCTCACTGACATGCCATATACACTGCCTCCATACTCTCAGAAGTGTATCACAAAGAGCATCAAATAGAGCATGGCATGGGTCACCGATTTACTTTGACCTCTACCTGATCAAGCTACTGGCGTGTTTGGGTCAGAATCAGACATACATTGACTGTCACACCATCCACTCAATGTCCTTGTTCACATGGCAGGCAGGATGTTGAAGTGATATGCTAATCCGCGTCGAACCCCAGGAACATATGCAGTGGGTGCAGACCATTCTGCAGTGTCAGCACAGGCGAATCTTGCTCCATGGACTCAACTGGGTACCCTCCATTCCAGGATGATGTCTTGGACTTTTCTCTTTTTATATGCATCATGTATGAATTACAATACAAATGGTCTCTTTACATACCAATGCATGTAATGTCTACCATGAGGTCATACTCCCTAGGACCATAAATGAGGATAAAAAAGCTCAGGCGATGAAGGCAAACTGGAGCCTGGCGAGCTTGAGTACCAGCAAAGAGATTGAAATGTTGAGCAACTCAATGAAAAGGACTGGCGCGAATTCGTGTCATTCACAACATTACAGTCTTTCATTTCTACTCACCATGCATTTTATGCAGACATCAAATCACAGCATACACAATAGCTTTAGGTATTGCAGTCGAGCTCAGTGTTCGAATTTCAAACATTCATTGTACACCATGCCATGCCTCCTCCACAATGTACCCAGTGCGTCTGAACCGCCCTTGTGAGTAGTCGTGTTTAGGTGGTCGGCTGACAGTACTACAAAGATCCAAGGCGCATTCTTTGGTGTCGCCCATGGGTTGAACGTAAGTATGCGCTTGGAGACGCGGACGAGTTTCCTTTTTGGGGTGCTCGCGAGGCGCGGCGGAAAAAAAACGTGATTTGCCATTGGTTTTGGAATTTGCTGTAACCCGTGCTTTACCCTAAATAGGGCCCCTCTTTCAACAAGTTCGTGGGAGAAGGCAACCAGGCTTCCATCGACAACAACTTACTGGAGCCATTCGAGTCATGCAAGAGGTCATTCGTATCGAAGCCCCCGCTATCCTTGCCTGGACCGTCCTCGCACAGTGTTAATAAAGACAAGAAAGAACCATGAAAGGACCTCCAGCTGTGCACTATGGCGGCTCATCTTAGATGCGATTCGGACGAGTGGGACGCTTCCAAAGACGATACTCACCAGCCCAGCGAGGTCGACTTGTTTCGCGGTGTCTCCTTTGGGAATCGATTACAGCTGTTTATGCAGGTGAGGTATCACCTTGCATTGCGTCATAGGTGAATTTTAAACTGTTTGGTTTCGCGGTACGCGTTTAGAAGCGAGGATAGTATGACCTCGCTGATGAAATCTTGCATCACACCTTGTCAATGGGTACCGAAGCAAAGAAAACAAAGTCACCATCTAATTATCGGTGAGTGCTTATAATCTTGCTTGGCGTATCTCCAACGACAGCATATACAATGACCATTGAGAATTACGCTGTCGTCGTCGATCAATGGCGGAAGTTGATCAACAGATATCAGTTCAACAATGAGCCCATGTAAATACTCTTATCTTCCCTCGCTAGTCACCCGCCGATACATTCATCCGTTCCACGTTGCAGAAACATATACATACTGTACTAAGACAGGTCCGGCTGAGCGAAGGCGCTCTAAAAACGCCTGAATTCCTGAAACGGAATATCATTCGACGACAGCCAAGTCGGTCAGTGAAGACGACGCCGTCAGAGGTGCTGAGGCACCGGAAGAGGACCCGGAGGATGCTAGAGATGTGGGTGATGCGACGGCAGCAAGTGACCCGTAGCTGCTGACGAAGATCAATCCGATCCTGGTCACCTTGTATGGGTAGCTCTGCCTTGCAGCCAAGAGTTATCAAAGCGCGATATGTGAGGTCCCCCCCCTCTCCCTTTCACAGCCGGATCTGATGCATGAACTAGTCTATTTATGATTATTGTCAGGAGGATCCGATTACATGTCTTTATATACCCTCTCTGGGTAGGGCCACGCAACGTCGAACAGGCAACCGCGATCATCTCATTGCTCAGGTACAATACAATACATGTCATACCCCATTTCATCCCGCTGATACGAGATATTCCAGGGTGTGGCATGTTCATCACAGTGTGGCGATCATGTTCTGCCCGAAGTCGAGTTTAGTTGCATACCCTTGCGGTCACCCACTATGAAAAGGCGTTGCAGCTCACCAAAGGCAGAAAGGATGATGATGTGCGTCAGATGGTACATCGTCATCTGCGGCTGTCCTGATTAGACTTTTCAGGACGTTTCTGTTGCTCGGGAGGCAGTCTATGATCTCTCTCTAATATGCGTGATGACCGGCACGGTTCCATTGGCAGAATCTCTCTGTCAGCGTTGGTAATCCGTATGATTCAGTGTACACGAGGGTATTGTTTACTTTGATTTTCGTCTGGCCTGAACCGAGCAATACACGTCACGGTGTCGTCACATTGTGTATTTTGAACTAGACTGACGTTGAGCGATGACTACTAACATCGCCCGACACGTAGCGAGCGCTATTTAGCCCTAAATGCACATCTTCCTCTTCAACTCCATTCCTCCCTCTTCAATAATGCTCTGATTTGGCGACAAAACTTGACTCATCCTCGCCTCTATGCGCCCTAGTGAGATTACATCTCGTGTTGCATCCTACTTATTGATATGCTTGCTGGAGCGACACAATCGCTAAGAGGGTACTGTTTCGTCATCTGACACCGGTTTTGACTCGACAGGACACTCATCGTCGTCTGGAATGATGACGCCTGACGATGATACCAAGATGATCCATATAATTTGTTCGTTTTCGAACAGCCTGGTCACCGGGAAGAGCAGTCTGTGCGGGAAGCCCACGATCATCACGAAACGTTGTAATTTTTCTCTCGTGGTGAAGAGGCGCTGGTTGCATTGGAGAGAAAGGTTCTTCGCGTTAATTTTTTTTTCACATCGTTGTTCACATGGGTTGACATAGGACGTTCTTGGTTAGCACTCTCTGTCCGTTCTTGTTTGGTCAGCCCACTTGCTGGTACATGGCAACACCGGGAGAGCGCCACTATGTCGCATCGGAACCGTTACTATCTGGGCAGGTCGTGAGGGGCACTCGACAGCAAAAGCACCTTCAGCTCTAGTCGGGGGCGAATCTACCATCTTCTCGTAAAACTTGGATGTGATCTTCACGGTCTGTCCGTCGTCCACCGCCCACATCGTCCCAATCACAGAACGGAACCCTGCAAACTGCATTGCCGACGCTAGATGGATCATCTCATCCAAACAGTCTTCGTCCCCAACTGTCGTATGACAAGCGGACAGATACGCAAACTCTGCCTTCTTCAAGTCGCAATGAAGGAGACGTTCCACCGTCAGCTTTCCGTCGTAGAGACCAAAGGCAGACTCGAAAGGTTCTTTCTTGTTCGGTAGACCGTGGCATGCGAGGTGAACCCATTCGGTCTGCTCGAACGCCTCCATCACTTGAGCGATGCAAGATTCCGACCCCTCCATGCGCGTGAACACGGCACGACCGTCCACTCGTTCTCCAATCGCTGTAAGCTCCTCGGCTATCGAATGGAGCTCGCTCTCCCCTGCAGCCTTTGCCTGACCGATCCCAACGAAACGTTTCGCTTCAGCAAGAGAGTTCGAAGGCTGACACTCTCTAGCATGAATGAGCGCCGCGAGCGAGGATGTGTATGATGACACATAGAAATCGGAGAACCTGGGTTCACCCTTCCTATACATGCCCGCAGCGTGCAAAGGAACGACAGAAAACTCGGCCGTGGGGCACCACCATATGCGTGACTGCAGAGGATGGTTTTCCTTGAGGACATCGACGATCGAGGAAACGACCTTCTTCCATAGATCCCGCATGACAGCTGCGAAATACTTGCCCATGTCGGTGATTTTTGTCTGCTTCGTCAATCTATGCAGCTCCGAAGTCATCCCACGGACTTCATCCCTTGATATGTCCAACGGGATGTGAACCGGATCCCGATCGAAAAAGACCACGAGTGCGTCGCAGCCATACGTGCTCGCATTCACGATCACAATAGGACCGTGAATGGCAGCTTTCCGGAGGTGCGGGAAGAGTGGTGGTAGGAGGAAATGTGAGAAACCGGGTAACCTGCGAATGCCCGATACTACCCTCTGTAGTTCCACATTCAAGTGACAAACTTGGTCGTGTTGATTTGCGCCGGATGATTGCAGAGTTGCGCGGATGTCTGATGTCAACTGTAAAAATGTGTCCCCAAGGGTCTTTCCGTCCGGTCCGGATTCTATAACATCGTCTACAGGAGAACGAAGTCGACCCAGCTGGGTCAGAAATACACCCCGACCCTGTTCCAAAAGCTCGACAGCTTTCGCAAGTGACTGATTCCGAAGAGCAGCAGAAAAGGCGTCTTGTGCGAGCGACGATGAAAGATCTTTGACGATGTTCAGATGACGAGATAGTGATGGTAAAGCAGCCAGATAATGGATGAGGAGTCGAAAGTAAGTTTCGTATGCGAGGACTGTCGAGGGATGCTCTAAATCCTCGGCCGCACCTATCCAATCTTTAGCCGCAGACAGATCATCAGATGAAACTGTGTGGGAGATATCTGCAAGTGTGGTGTAGACGTCGAATAATGTCGTATTGTCGCAGGACTGTTGTGAGCA
>JBBPML010000323.1:0-28427 GCA_038090275.1 Austroboletus novae-zelandiae | reverse complement strand
CGGCGTCGTCCTGGTCGGCGGCGGGGGAGAGCTCTGTGAGAGGCGTGAGGGTGCCCTCGACGGCGAGGTCGGGCTCATGCTTGTCGGCAGGAGGACGGGCGTTTGTCTGGAGGGGCGGGAGGGGATGGGCGGGGTTTTGCTGGGGCGCGGGGGAGCCAGAGTCGGGGGCGGGGGAGAGGGGGGAGCTCTTGTCGTCGTGTATGTCGTGCGGTGGGTGGAGAGGGGAAGTTGCCGGGGCGTGGGGGAGGAGGATGGTGTGAGGTGAAAGGGGGTGCTGGGCGTGGAGGGCGTCGTGGAGAGAGTCGTGGAAGAAGGGGGGATGGTCGGGCGGTTGAGAAAGGTCGTCCCAGTCGAAGTGGGGAGCTTCGTGATCGCGGGACAAGATTAGATTCTGCTTTTGGGTTTGGTCGAGGTCATGGTGGTGGCTCCGATCGAGATGGATCATGGGCGAGAGGGGGCGGGCGCGGGGGGCGGGCGTGGGGGGCGGGGGACGGAAAAGCGGGGGACGGTGCTGGGGGCGGTGCTGGGGCGTCGGGGACGGGCACGGCGGGGGGCGGGAGGGTGGAGTGCACTGTGGGGCTCGATGGCGCCGAGAGACTTAGCGGGGGATAATTCGTGTTATAAATCCGAGGTCAAAATCAGGCGTGCATATCAAAAACGCTGTAGCACCACACCCGTGCGACTTTTATGCCGCTCTCGTCGTCGCAAGCAAAACACTAACAAGTACTCCTGGAATCCACAAGAAATATCCTCGTTTTATTGGCAATTTTACAGACTGTCGCGATGGCGACTACTGGCTGCGTCGGCGCGTACCGGACTGCTGGCAGAGGAGCGCAAATCTGGTCAAGACTTTGTCGTTGATTCTGTGACAGTCACGGAATTCCCACGCCTCCGTGGGGCAGATGTGTTTGTCGAGATCTTTCCGGCGCCAGTCTTTGCGACCGCATCATGCTCGCCCTCGTCAATCCACTCCACAGCTCGGAACACAGAACAGTCGACAGAAACCTGACCTCCTTGCCCATCTCCGCACCCTCCTCCTCCTCCCGCCCCGCCAGACACCGAAAACCACCAATACAGCATCCCTTTTCTTCTTCCGCTCGTCAAACTCCCTCCCATTCGTCCCTCTTTCCCTCATCAAAGTCCCACTCCTTTCCCCCAGCCGTGGCATACGATTCTGGCTCGGCTCAGCCAAGCGCCGCCCCACAGCACTCCCACTTTCTCCCTTCTGCCCCCGCTCCTTCCGCGTCCGCGTCTCCCGATGACACTCCCTCCCATCCCCCAAATCCCTCCGCTCCGCCGTCCACTCCTCCCCCGGTAGACATCCACGCATACGCACCGACCGAGCTACTCAAGCTCCTCGCCTCGCTGCTCACACAAATTGCACGCACCAACGACGCCCTCTCCTCCGCCGACTCGGCAGCTCATACCCTCCCGCATCACTCACAAGCTCCATCGGACTCGTCCTCTCGCACTCCTGTATGGCGCTCCCTTACCTCGGCATCCCGCACCGCTCTCGCCAACCCTGCTTCCGCCCTCACTTTCCATGCTCGCAACATCCCCACCATCACCCTCGAAGCATATCTTTTACGAATTCTAAAATATTGTCCGACGACCAACGAAGTCTTTTTAGCTCTCCTCGTCTATTTTGACCGCATGTCTCGCCTAGCTTCGGAAGCGACGGGCCGCACCTTCGTGATCGACTCCTACAACGTCCACCGATTAGTCATTGCAGGAGTCACCGTGGCCAGTAAATTCTTCAGTGACGTATTTTACACCAACTCCCGATATGCCAAGGTGTGTCAAATCATTTCCATCTGTGTTTCAACAGTGATTTAGTCTGTGTACCATCCCATTCATTCCCGAACAATCCTCCAGGTCGGAGGTCTGCCACAGGCCGAGCTTAACCAGCTGGAGCTCCAATTCCTCCTCCTTAATAACTTCTCGTTGGTCATATTACCAGAAGAGATGCAGAAATATGCAGAACAACTCGTGCTCTTTTCCCAGTCTCAGCCACAATCCCATCCATCCTCTCCAAACTCTCGACTACCCCGTACGCCGTCAACCCAATTCCGTTCACCACCAGCCTCCAGTTCGACTGGCCCCGCACGTGCGATGGGGGCCATTGATGCCTACGGTGGGTCCGTAGCCCCCGATCGAACACCAAGCATGCGTGCAGTGCGCACCCGAGATGATGACACGAGTAGCATATTTAGTGAAACATCGACCGAGACCGAAACAGAAGGTGGCGATACGACAGACGATGATTCCACTATACGACCACCAAACTCGGCAAGCTCGTGCTGTGACGATGTCGAGGAGCACCGAGGTGAAGACGTATTCCGCCCCGCTGGCGTTCACGACGATTCAGAACGAGACGATAGGGACAAGGATCGAGGGGAGGCTACGCCAGAGTTGAGAGCCCAACGACGTGTACGGGAAGTCAGCGAGGACGTCGGAATGGCAAGTCCCTAGTCCAAACGACTTGGAAGCTCCTTTTGCCGACTAACTGACGTTGCGTGGCCCTTTTTTTTTCTTTTTCATCGGTTTGTCTGGTTGTCATCTTTTTTTTCTTTCTCTTCTTTTTTTTGCCTGTAGCCCATAATATTTTCGTGCATACCTCCGGTTTACTCACACGTCTTTACTACGAACCAGCGACATACATAAAAACTATACAACGTACGATAGTACTTGTTTATACCTGTTTTTTTCTAAATTTCGATAGCACCTGCGATGAAATTGTACCGGAAACATAGAAGCTCTATAGATTGTCAATGCTTGACTCCCTGTTTACTGATTGCATTCGAGGCGGGACGGGATCCCTTATCTCCGGACCGTTGGATGAGAGCAAGATTCCTGAGATATCGCCGGCATACGTACACAGCAATGAAAAAAAAAACGAAACACACGGTATGCACGCACATCGCGTAGCGTCATGACGCAGATGAAACTTCCGATGACCTCACTCGCTTCCATTTCTCAACCATCAGCCCAGACAGCTACACGTCTGGGATGATCAGGATCATCGTTCTCGTAAACCCAGCTTCAAACGTTCAGCCCGGGTCGGCGATAACGACGAAATGGAAGCGGCCGGCCGCGGAGGAGCGGATTGCTTGGGAAGTTCCCACATTCCGTGGGAAAGCGATCAGTAAACGCATTGGCACACTAACAATGGCCTACAGACTCTAGCAAATCAGTCACTGGCACCTCTCCGCCCAAACCACCATGTCTGGCGGTCGGTAAGCTACTGGATCCGCCCACCTTGACTATGACTTATTCGTCTTACAAGATGTCACGGCAGAACTTTAGCGAGTTGTCCCTCTTGCCCCACCAGACAGGCGTGTCTATCCACAGTGACGTAAACTTGGCCTCACGGCAATAACAGCGTCATCAGGCTCACGGCCGCATACGCGGTCGATGCGTTCCCGAAAAAGGTCAATCTTAGCGCAGGTGCCTATAGAGATGACGATGGAAAACCATGGGTGCTTCCCGTCATGAAAAAGGTGGCTCTTGATGACGGTCACTGCCTGTTCGCTGATCATGACTGGCTGGCAGGCGACTGAAATATGTACTTCTGAGACTCTGAGGAGTCTCTTATGTGTCTTCGATTCTTTTTGAATCATTGACGCCCCTGCACGTGATGTTCTACGACCCCGTTGAACTTTCAAATTACAAATAGAGTACGGCTTTACAAAGGTTTTGTTGGCTGCGGTAACATGAGCAACGGTAATGACAACTATGCGTCGATGCACTCACGCCGATATCGCCGTTCATACCGAATAACGTGTCCGTCTGCCTCGTCCACTACTTGTCAGCAGCCGAATAGCACTATTCTGCTCCCCAACAGTGCGCACGCGCCAAATCACCCCATCCAGACTCTCCTCTACCGTCCTCAACCCCGGCAACACCCGTCTCAGCATATCATCCACCTCTTCCCGTCGTCCAAGGATACTCCCGTACAGACGTAGATGCGTCAATCGTTCATGACAGACCGACGTGTCCGAAAACGAAAGCATGCCTCGTGCATCGATGGTCAACCTGAGAGACAACAGATGAGGGCATTGCTGCAGCAATGACAGGAGGCCGTCAAAGGTGACGGAACCGGGTGCGATTTCCATCGCGTCTGTTCCTATAAAAAGTTGCACCAGTCCTGACGACTCGGATGCGATCGTCCTGACGAGATCGTCGTCCAATACAAGGTCGCCCAGGTCTGCGAGTTTCAGGACGCGCAAGGATTTCAATGACAAGAGCGGTTTCAGATCACATTCGTCTAGATGGTGTTCGGGCCCCGGCGCGCTCGCTTGTAGGCCGAAACGGCTGCTAGCTTTGATGTCGTGAACGAGCGAGAACGTCTGTGTGTGGGGGAACTTGCTGGTGAACGACTGTAGAAACGTGCGCAAGGACGGCGAGGTGCAGTACGACTCGATTTCCAGGTAGACGTCGGACAAGGGAATGTCGGGCATGAGGAAGATGTCTGTTAGCGAGCCGATGTCGTAGTCCTTCCAGTACAACGTGTGCAAGTCGTGAAAGCTGCCCGGACGCAGGCTGTCACGAAGCGCGAGTGCTTCTAGATTGAGCACGGACCAGCGCATGTCCAGCGCCAAATAAGAGAGACCTTTGAGCTGAGCGAGGTGCGCGAACGCATCGTTATCCAAGGAAGAGCATGTCAACGTCTCCAGACAATGCAACGTGCGCAGTACGTTTGAAATAGTCCCGGTCGCGGACCTGCCGTTTCCGCTAATCTTTAAATGCTTCAGTCTCGGGCAGGCCACCCCGAGCGGCGTGCGGATAACGTGGTTCGTGAGCAACTTCACGTCGATCGCGAGAGATTGCAACGAAGGCCCGATGAACAGATTGATCGCCGGGCCGAGACAAGGACGCGTCGTCTGCCACTCTAGCTTGCGGAGGTTGGGAGTGAGAACAAGAGGTTCTCGCAGTGCAGATCGCGCCATAGCGATAAACATGGACGTGCACACTTCGTCTTGCCAACTGTGACCAACGATATTCTCCGCGAGAACGCGCACGCAGCGGGCGCGATCCATGAATCGCGTCCATTGGCTGCCTGACAAAGCTCGACGGTTCTGTATGGACGGTTTTTAATCTAGCTTTGCAGGTCGACGCATAGAACTTACAAATGACCAGGCTTTTTTACTCAGCACTCGGGATGGAAGAACGTGGTAGAGGGTTTTGATATCGGGTATATCGTACCAGAGGATCTGCTCTGCTTGCTTCTGAAATGATCGGCAGGTCCTCGCGATGGCCGCGAGGGTTGGTAGAAGTGGCTTGCCTGAATCATCCGTGACGTAGCTGAATATGTTTAGAAGGATTTCGGGTATGCGAAGCGCATGATGCATGTAGTGCTTGTGTACAACCGTGCGGTGGGGGACAAGGAGGTACATGCTAGTAGATCAGAAGCTAAGACATCAAAACATAGGTACCACGCGGCGCGCCCTATTAACGGCGTTTTGAAGTGGATATACGTCGCAGATCACAGGAGTCCCATATCGAGAAATTTCAAGTTAATCCAGATACGTTTTTTAAAATCAGTAGTCTGAGTTTTTCTTAGGCATACGGCATTGATGACTTGGTGAGTATTATGATGATGATGGAAGGCTGGACGTATACAACCATGTAAAATAAATATCCTGATGCGTGTAGCTACAGTTCGTCCTTCCTGCTTTCGTCCTCCAGTGGACGACACAAAGCAGGGGTTGTGCCTGTAATCTGATACTCGCACTTTTCCAACTCTGCAACCGCCAGAAGAGCATTCTCCGTACCACACGAAAGAACAAGCTAGCGGACGGAATCAATAACCAACACGAATGATAAAATCAGAGTAAAGCTACCTCTAAACTGCGCTGAGGTCCGTTCCAGCATTTTGTGCCTTGTGTGTAGCGCTGCTTGGTATAGTACTCATATTCGCTCGGTTGGACAAGCTTATTCCACGAGGAAAATTTACTGGTTTAAACATTAGTCTTGGGTACAGAAGAATACGATCATACCAAGGACTTACCCGAGGCTGAACGTCGACCCACCCTTGTTCGGTTTTTGGCGCGCTTCGCCAAAGAGGCAGACCTCGTAGGTGTAACTGCAAGTTGATGATCAATGTCTGGCTATTCCGGGACGAGAGTTTACGAACTCTCCGATGTCCTTTTCTAGGCATAGCCCATCAAGTTTCTTCCATTCACCTTCGGGGCCAAACACATCTGGGTTGAATAGATCAGAAAGGTCGCCACGAGCAGTCTGTTCCTCTTCACGCGTGAGTACGAGGCTATGTTCCGCATCCGACAACGCCTGCCGTGCTTGGTTGGCTTCTAAAAAGGGAGGAACCCTCAGAACAGAGCACAAGTATAATCACATCTGAGCTACCTTCAGAAACATCAGAATTTCCAATCCCAATATCGAAGCCCTTCAACCAAGAAAGGACCGTATGACGAAAAGAGACATAATGAGGAACGAGCTGGTCAGGTAGGTACGCAGTCAAATCGAAAACTAGGGCATGAAGGTCAGTAGCGATCGCAGGTGAGCTTGGTAAGTAGACGCACGAGGCGATCGAGATGCGGGATGACCGATAATTCTGTCATGCTCCAGGAGTAAAGACACATGATCGGCTTTCAATAGGTGATCGAGATCCTTCTCGATTTGCTCGGCGTTCCATATACCCTCTTCCTCTTCCTCTTTGGGGGTAAGGACTGGCGTCTCCTCGCCACTGCTCTCATCCTTCCGAACATCATTGATGTGAGGAAGCCCTGCCAGCGACTCCCATCCTCGTACAGCTTCCAAAACTGCCATATCCTGGTAATTTGGGTTGTATCCTGTGCGCAAATTGTCAAGAACATCACCAAGCGCCTTTTCTCTCTCCAGATGTTTTTGGTGTTCTTTCCGCAGAGATTTTAATGCCACATGGTGAGTGAGAAGCGACTGGTAGAGAGCTACCGGATGGACGTATTAGTACTGAGATGTGAGCATGAAACTAAGGACTTACGAGACTGCTTCTTCCGTTCTAATTCAGCAGCTGATATGGATTCTGCGCGAGTGGCGAGGTCTTGCAGAGGATTAAAATTCTAACTTTTCATATGTGGGGCTCTCACCTCTTAGCCGCTCCACTTCCTGCTCACGAGAAGCGACTTCACGTTCCAAGTCAGCTAGAAGCTTCTCAATACGTTTCTTCTCCTTCTGTGCGAATGCAATGTATGTAGCGCGTATCTTGGAGCCCTGGATTACAATAAGCAATATAGAGTCATGGGTTCAATGAGATATTTTGTTACACGCACAGTTTTCCGCAATTTACGCTCTGCTTCCTCCCTTTTGCGGTATGCCTCTCCAACTTCTTTGCATGTATTGGAGCACACACCCGGTGCTTCGTCTGACCCGTCACAACATTCGGACTCTAGCACAAGGTCAGATAGTGACGATCTGTCCAGGCTAGTTTTCTTACCACAAAGACCATCCCTCACGCGTGAACTGGGTATAGTCGCTCCGATATGCCCAATGTTCTTACAGTAAAACATCATCCCAGGGCATGCACTTGTGCCTACCCTCTTCAGCCTATTCGGAGGGTCGACGATTTGCATTCCAACTTACCAGGCTCATCGCTGCCGTCAGGACAATCACAATAATCATCGTTGACCGTACTCCAAGAAATCTCCTTCGAACCGTCCAGACAGGACCACGTTCCAGATGCGGACGGAGCGTACTTTGCTTGGAGAGTTGGGGAAACGCCGTGAGTCTTGTCAAGTACCGCAAGAGCAGGTAAAGGGAGAGCGAAAAGTAGCCAGGAAACCATTTAATCCCGTCTCGAAAGGAGTTGAACTTATCTTAACTGGACGCGCCCTTCGACTGAGCGTGACGACGTGGTGATATTACATAATATGTCATTTTTAAAACGGAGCTTAAAGTATCGGAATTCGCCGTAAGTTGGGAAGGAGACCTAGTGTTGAAATCCCTAGCTTCCACGACATCGACAGCGACAAGGCCACGACATCATGGTGAGTTTATCTCTCAGGACGTGCGGTGGTTCATTCTGGGGGTATCACGTCGAGAATTTCTTGGCGAGAATGCTGGATGCACGTATTGGCGCTTGGATTGCATGGACTAATCCATCACGCAGGCCAAGGCAAAAGCACCTCCCCCATCATCATCATCCGGCGGAAAAGCTGCTAAGAAAAAGAAGTGGTCGAAGGGAAAGGTCAAAGACAAGGCCCAGCACGCCGTAATTTGCGATAAAGGAACGTTTGACCGTGTCATAAAGGAAGTGCCAACATGGCGCTTTATCAGTCAGAGCATTCTCATTGAACGATTGAAAGTCAACGGGAGCTTGGCGCGTGTCGCTATCGCGCATCTGGAGAAGGAAGGCTTGATCAAACGCATCGTGCACCACTCGGGCCAACTCATCTACAGTTAGTTCCTTCTTTGTCAACATCGTTCATTTTATTGAAATATATGATACGACTGCAGCTCGGTTAACAACTGCCTCTGATTAGGGATGGTTACTTCTTTCGCATCTTATGTTCGTCCCAAGTCCATGTACTTCATATTGCAACCAAAATCAATGCCTTTAACTGGCTCACATATAACGCATCACTATCCCCGAAACTAAGACCAGTCCTGCCGTAGATGCTGTGAGTGGTGAAACCCGATTGGCGAACGACGTGAGTGCATATTATATTCCGGCTTATTGGGTGAGATCAGTCCCTGCGGACCTACCGATTTTATCCTTCTAACGTCACTGTATTACAACGACATACAGGCCCTTGCAATTCCACTACAAATGGCTAAAACCATTGAATAATTGAACCATCATGGGCATTGCTTAACGCCCTCCCCTGCCCCCCTTCCGTCTTCGATTGAATTTTACGTGTCAAGTTCCCTGTTTCCTTCAATCGTAATATTGCTTCGTAAGCTGCTGATCTACTGGGAGAGTTTACCGCTTTGCTCGTTTGACCTGGCGCTGCTGTCGACACAACCCTTTCTACCTAGGCTCTAATATCTTGCTGCCACTCGAGTACTCCAAGTATTTAAGGACCACCCCTGGTACACCGGGCATGAGTTCTGGAAGCCATAGATTATCCAGCTGCGATGCAAACGCAGCCAGATCTGGGATTAAGCAGCAAACGATGAAATTTCGGTATATGCAATTTGCATGCTTATGCTTGGTTATCTACCTTGAAGGATGGGATGACGGAAACACCGGGTCGTTATTGCCACGGATCCAGCGAGTCGATGGGGTGCGTATTTCTCCCCATCAGCAGGCGTCTGTTTCTTACACGTTGTGTAGATCGGGTGCTCGGTGGCTTCGTTAATATTCGTTTTTGCCTATCTGGTTTATATCGCACTGCTGTAGAAGCGGGGTAATCCTCGACTGGCACAGACATCAAGAATTCTGTGGACGAAATCACCCATAGAATTCAAGTCCGATGTCCATATATGTCTGCATTTATTTTTGTAATCGTCTATTTTATTGGGATATATGTACCTCTGAATCTAGCCAGGAGAGACCAGGAAGATGCTTGTGCAAGAAATCGATCACCGGATGCGAGTCGCTGATCGAAGAGCTAATAAATGGGACCCTTTTTATGAGTTTATTGCAGATGTCGGGGTTGGCATCCATTGGGACGATCCTAGCTTCGATGAACAAGCTGAACTGCTGGAGTTGTGAGCAAGTACTGACAAGTGCTAATAATCCGCGTAGAATCGAGTATCTGACCAAGGGCCATCCTCTAGAGTAGGAAATAAGACAAAGTGTCTCGATCGACGGTTAACAGCAAGCCAAAGATTCCAATCTTCTCTCGTCAAGATAAATATGATTGCTCAATGTGATGGAGAGTTGGCAAGTGCAAGAAACCGATTTGAGAGGAGATAATGTTTCAGAAGTGATGCAATAACACGTGGGGTCACTTTCCAGGACCTGCATACGGTGACTTGTTGATTATTCGATTATTTCCTTCGTGCACAAGACATCTCTACAAGCTCCCAGCCATATGCAACCGGGAGACTCGGTGTCGATCGGAGACGTTGTTGTAGACGTAACTCCATAACTTGGACGACGAAGAGTGGAGGTAGTTCCCATCATCTCAGACAACGAAAGCAAGCAATGTGCCCTGCGCCTCGACGATGGTACCAGTGACAGGGTCGTTACATGATGGCATGGTCACTGGTCCATGACACCGAAGACAATGGCAGGTGCATCCCAACTGGCTCATCATCATAAAGACAAGGTGCTCGAGTCCACCACACGGATTGTCATGCAACATGTTAGTAGTGTAGATGGCTAAATGTGTATAATACACAGACAACAGAGGTACAATGTTCTGGATAATGCAAACGAGTTCAAGTGATCGAATATTTGTTTGCCGGTCCACCACCAGATTCGGATGGTCGTTGATGGTGGTCAGCGGATGCGTGTGGATGATCAGCGGATGAACGCAGATGGCCCCCAGGCTGATGTGGATGCGTCGAAAGTACGCGCGGATGGATGGTGGATAGACGTAGATGGGTTGCCAAGTGGATACGAATGCGTCGAAAGCATGCATGGATGGTCGGAAATAAACCGCCGAGACGAGGCGGACGGCGAAATGGGCAATCTCGATAACCTGTGGCCCGTCCTAAAATACCATTTTACAAACAGGGGAATAACAGACTGTGAAGCATCGTCTACTACCTGAGAGCAAGGGATGGACAAGGAAAATATGCGAGAGACCTCGGGGCTACCCGAGCGGAATAGCTCGACAGACTCGACGGGGAATCGAGCCGCCCGGGTGACCGTCATCGTAGTATCTTCTAAATGAGAATCAACCATATTGCCTTTGAACACAGAGTGCGATTTGGCAGATCAAAACCTCACGTTTATCCGAATACTTGATCACAGGATGTCGTATTTCTGATAAGACCAACTGGGGGGATTCGAGCATCGACTACCAAGCACGAAGAAAAGGCAGCGTGCAGCACGGGTATCAGGTAATTCACTGTTCCTTCCAACGCAAGGATTGAGTATATTCGGCAGATCAAATTCTATCGAATAAACTCAACAGAAGGAATCTCCGCGAATAAACATGCGTCCATACCTTAATAGTATTCCGCACTGGATCTTTCACAGGTTGTCCAGTGAGAAGGAAGATGGCTAAAGTATACGCTCAACAGCGCGTCCATTGCGAAGAACCCACGCTCACTAGATCATACGTATTATTGAGTATCAGGACCTAAAAATGCCTCGCCCGTCCGCGTCATCTCGATCTCGGAAGCATCAGCAAAGGAGAGGGCGCTTGGCTTTTGACAACGGACAGTTATGGCTTCAACTCGAGGCGTCCTAGAGTTTGTGTAGCTGCCGCATACGCTATATGCCGTTCCAATGATCGTATAGACAAGCTTCTCGAGCGTAAGATAAGTCGAATCATCAATCGCCTGTGCCGAGGTCCATCACCTTGATACAAAAACACAGATGAGGTTCACGTACCGTGGCAATCTGCTCGACCACTGATGGATAGTCTATCTCTCCCATCCCTGCCTCTGCTCCCTCTTGCTCGTTGGAGGTTCGGGCGGACTCGAAGAAGGTGATATGTGTGACGATGCGTTGTTTGGCGAGACGTTCAGGTGGGTTGACGCCGATAAGGACGGGTAAGATGAAGTTGGTCACGCGCACGACCGCCCCTGCTTGCGATCGCCCCCGCATGGGCTCCTGCCCAGGTCCTCCCGACCGCGGCGCCCAATCCGACATACGGGTTGCAAGGTCGACTTCGAACCCGCCAGCGAGGAGAATTTTCTTCGGGAGCGCAATGATGACACGGACGGCGTGTAGCACCTCGGAGGCATCCTTGACGGCATCTCCGACGAATGTGAACGCAGCATCGGTCACGTCCTCTGCAAGGGCTCTTACGTTCGAGTAGCCGCCCTCGTTCTGTGTGACCCGCGTCTGAATGGCCTTGGTAAGAAGGCCATAATGAACCGAGTCGGCGACGTTGTCGGATTTGGCAGGCGTGTCGAGGTGGAAAGGGCGGAGGTGGAGGTGGAGAGTAACAGAGATCTGTTGGGGGCGGTTGCGTTTCCAGCAGTCTGTTCCGACGCTGGCCGCGAGGTGAAGGGCCGCGAAAGAGACGACGTCTGAGTTGGTGTGCATTGCAAGTCTAAGTAGGTATCGAAAAAGGAAACCAGTCCGATCGATAACAAGTTCTCTCCGCCCCACCGCACAAACGACCATCCAACACCGCGCGAATGGAAATTGAACTGGACCAGGAGTCAAGTGAGCAGAAAAAAAAGTAAACATGACTCATCAAAGGTGTTGCATCGTCAGCCCATCTGTATAGTCGCCCTGGACCGTGCAGATCTGAAACCATTTGTTAACCTACCTGCTGGCTATGTATGAGGTTCAACTCACTTGATGGCTCTGAGTGAGCGGGCGGTAGGATGATAGATGCCGTCCCATGAAACTGGATTGTGTCCAGTTCCAAAATCCCACTTGGCGCTCTTGTGTTGCTCCTCCCGCTGGTAGAACCGGTCGTTTCCACTTCGCACTTTCTCAGCACAGCATATACACGGAGCGCCGGAATGGGATATGTGGAGGCGCTTCCTCTGACTCGTTATGTGAAGTACTCTTAGATGTCGTCATCTGGGTCTGCTTTTCATGGCAGAGTCGTGCTTTGCTTTTATCGTCTTTCCGGGCCTTGGCTTCCTGCAAGACAGTCAGAAGATCTTACTCTTATCAGCTAAATCAGACCAACCTCGAGCCTCCTGATCTCACTGCACAGGGCTCTATTTTTCACCCACAGGCCTGGATAGTAATCAAACCTCTTGTCGAGGCCGATTTCGCTATGGCACACTTTGCAAACAACGCTCTTGCTCCGTACGTCCTCCATGTATGGGTTGTCTTCAAGCATTTTCTTGCGTCGCTCTCGATTTATCCGATTTCTTTCCTCCCTGGCCCTGATCGCAGCGATGCTCTGCCTGTTGGAAGGCCTAGTTGCGCCTTCGAGTTGCACCGGAGGCTCGGGGGGAGGTCAGACCGTCTCTGTGTTAGGCAGAGGATGGGGCACCAGCGCCGGCGTGGGTGTGGGTGTGGATGCATGGGGTAGTGGGAATGGTTGCGAGTGCAGGCTTGGGCGCAGTAGTGTTTGGTGGCGTCATCTTTAACGACCCCGGAAAATTTGTCCAATGATCATTCACCAGTGCGCAGACAACATCCCACTTTGTTCTACTGTGGTATGTGATCACCTCGCTACACCTGCCGCACAGTTGGCACCGCAGTGGCGGATTTGACGACGAGAGGGACTTCCGGAAGGGGAACATGCTGGTACAGGAGTGGTACGACGAGGTAATGTGTCTGGGGGAGAGAAAACAAGGGAATCGGGGCAACAACCTACCGCCCACATTTCCTTTTCATGCCCCAAAACTCACCGCTTTGTTTGCACCACACCAGCTGAGTTGTGGATGACAGTTTTTTTTCTCGTGTCAGGCACGGTGGAAGTTCTTCTCGAACGTCGGTACACACTGGAAGTCGGGTACTTAAGTCGCTGGGTCCTATTCGCGCTTTCTTCCGAGATACTCATCCACAGTCTCCCTGCAAGATAACTTGGTTCAGACAGAGCCAGGAGAGTCCAGTATTGAAGTATTTCCATTGCCTGCATATATGTTTTCTTTGTTCCACGGAAACGGGAGTACTTCGATGTTGTGGCGGGCACAGACGTCAAGTTCTACGCGCCGCTTTTTGGGCCCATATGGTCGGACCAACATGAGGTATGTGCCTTCTTTTTCGAACCCCGTTTTCGAGCGCTGTCGCTTGTGTGCTTTGTCCTTCTGCATTATCAAAGCGGTGATCACCGTGCAGGGAAACACATGGAGCTCATCGTTATCTCCACCATTAGAATCGCCACTCCGCCGAAATACTGTCATTTAGATAGCATACATAGGGATTGGCACGATCTAGTATTGATCTAGTACGTTTGTCGTTCTATCTCAGCGTTCATTTCTGACCGTTACCAAGTCTGACGTTGAGATAGCCGCGGGCAAGTTTTGCGAGTTATAGATGCTTAAGCGGTGATCGCTCGTGCCACATAGATGTGTTTGTCCGCGCGGATTTTGCGTCATAAGCTGCTGTAAACAGCTCCGCACGGGCGATCTCAGTCAAGTATTATGCAATAAAACACACTTGCATCTCCTCGCTTGCATCCCTACGCTAGTCGAGGGCCACACGTACATGACCTTCCGTGGCAGCCTTGCCGCCCACTCGCGAAGCTCGCCTCGTGCATCTCGGGGATACTTATGTACTTTCCAGTCACCTGGCCAGACGTTGAATGAAGATCGCACGACAGTCTATGGGCAAGATGTTCACCTTTTCCGTCTTTCCGACGATCTTGGTTGCCACATTGGCGTGCCCCTCGGGGAGCCCGGTTGATCGCCAATGGCGACGCCGTATGGGGTGGGAACAACTTGTGGACTGGCGAATCATAAGGAAGCAAACCTTCGAGAGCGGGGACGACGCCCAGGGGACGTTCGGAGCCCTCGGGTTCTTGGGAGGTGTGTTTGCCAATAGAACCCTCGAGGATCGAGGGCTTGTTTGGCACGGAGGTTGCGGGCATAAGACGTGTCGTGGATCTTTCGGTTGGACATGGTGGTTGTGTGTCGCTCGTCCATGTATAATTTCCTAAATTGGCAATTTCAATTCGTAAAAAAACAGAAGCGTCGCTGGGACGACTGCGGGCGCCATTGAAGCGTATGTCATCCCTCTCGACAAGTGTCTGCTCGCTCAACCTGTCCAGCATGTTTCGTCACCCATCCGACCGAGTTCTCCAAGACACGCACACAGTTTGGTGGCCAGGTCTGTATCGAATTCTGTCTGCATCGATACGCTGACGCGCCCGCCATACCAGCATGAAGCACCCCTGATCATCATCCGCACGGCTGTCTGCGAAAAAGACATCGCCGGTCTTTTTTAGGGTTCAAGTTCGGCACTCGCCATCGGAAACGCTGTCAAGGCTGGTATGCGCTTCGTGAGCTATGTCCACTTTAAAGGTCTCTTGGCAGACTCCGACGTTAGTCCATTTTTCCGTTCATGCACGACTCTCACCCTCGCAGGGCAAAGTGAGCGCACCCAGGAGTCTCGTCGGTCAGTGTAGCTTTAGCCATGCATTGTGCACGTACTGGTATGATGGAGGCTACCTTTGCTGGACCCCCTCCGAAACGATCAAGTGCGTTTGCTTTATTCTTGCACTGCCCTACCAAACGTCTGTTGAGTCTAGTCATTTAATCGCCTGCTCCATGGCTCGCATACTGATACACACCATCAAGTCAGACCAAAATCGAAGAAGCAGTGGTCGAGATGGTGGTAATGACTAAAATGATTGGTGCCGTTCCTCGATTTTATTAAGAATCACTAGACTAGCAATAGTTACTCACTGAGCATGACATTTTCAGATCAGAAGTTAGCGCTACAAATTTTAGTGACTTCTAGTCTAATAAGGCGGAAACGAGACAGCACCCCGCCAGTGATCAGTATGGCTTGAAACGCCGAGACTCTTTCAACTTTTCAACGCGCGCCTTGTCTGCCTCAAAGTTCTTCCTGAGATCTAACAAAGCTAGAATAAAAGGGCATCTCAACAGAGCACGCGGCATGAGACACGCTGATAATCCCACCTTTTCGCTGTTTTTCCACCTTTTGAAAGGCATAAAATGACTCTTTTTCTTTCGGCTCCTTCTTCTTCCGACTCTTCGTCCGCCCCGTTTCCTCAGAGGTCTTACTTGCGACGCCGACGCCCCCTCCGAGCGTCTGTCCATACGCCCCACCCCTCGTCACGAGTATAAACCCGTCCTCGTCCACGATCTGCTCCCCCTTGCGATATGCCGCCTTTTGCCGCGTCTTGGCAAGGTCGAACTCGAACCGCTCCATCCATGAGTCAGCATGTGCCTTGACAACGTCGAGCGGCGGCCTGGACGCGTCGTACAACGCAGCATAGCGCGCCAGACCCCGGGGCTCTTCAGAGGACGGCCACGGACGCGGCTTGCTGGATGGTGTGAGCGCTTTCTCCAGCGATGCAGCGTCGAGGAAGACGACGTGTGCTACGGAGCCTGTTTTTCGAAGCGGGCGCATCGAGAGGAACGGGAGGGGTACGATGCTCGGAGGAATTTCCGTCTCTTTTCCTCGTCCTTTCCTCTTTGGCTGCGGCTGTAGTTCCTTGTCTGACACCGATTCTGACGCCGAGATTTCGTCCATATCCGATGTTTCTGTTTCTTCGTGTACCTCTGCTTGGGCATCCGTCCGCGCCGCATCCGATAGGTACGTCACGCGCTCCACCATCCCGCAAGGTTTGAAGAAAAGGGCGATTTCGTGGTCGGTGGCGTCGACGGGGACGTTAACGAGGAAGAGAGTTCGTCCCTCGGGGTATGTGTGCTTGTCTTTCGGTTTAGAGACGTGGGCGCGGGCGTAGAGAACGTGCGTCGAGCGAGCATAGGTGACTGGAATGACGGTGAATCCGGAAACAAGTTTTGGGAGGATCGACATGGCGACTGGACGCAAATACGACCACTGGAAGTGCGTGGGTCGATGATTTGGAGGTTCGTTCAGTGAGCTACGCCGCTCTTGGCTTGGACCGATTCTCCGTGAAATATTTGAGATTGACGGTCGCGGGAGCACTGCCACCTTGAATTCCCTTTAATCACCGCATCGTCGGAATAGTTCCGCACCACAATATGGACCTCTAGCGGCAAATAGTATCTCGGACTCGGGTAATCAACTGGAACTTGCGTTACCGGTGGCTTTCTGTCGTGTCTGCCAACAATTCGTCTTTTTAGTGCAGGATTGAACTTGTAAGTATTCAATAAAAATGTTTGATTTCATCTGGTGACACATGTATTCCAGTGGGACCGACAACCCACTCGTTTTCACACAGCTACGCTCGCCTACTAGGTCCAGTTCAAATGTATCTCGTTACGTTTAAATACGTCGGAAGTGTTCAGGTAAAGCATCAAAATCAGCGTGGCAAAATTTCATCGATCAAACGGACATCCTTTGTCAAAGGGCAACGCATTTGAACTTTGCGAGATAAGGGATACACATTATTCTTCGCTCCACCCAGTGACGGTTCGGTTCAACTTGGTCAGCCAACTTGTCAACAACTGAGAAGCTTGGAACGTCGTCTTCATTGTCAATATGTCTTTAAGGAGCGTGTTGTGCACCACCTCTAATTTACAGTCAGTGACACACACATCCTCCTGTTGAAATTACCATTTTGAAAATGTAGTAATACAGTTCCATGGAAAATTCGACGTAGTCACTTTTCGCATTCTATGTCCACCCAATCTCCATGCACTTTACCCAGAATCGTGTCCTGGTTGGCTCACGAATAACACAGATGGGATAGTATCAAGACCAGTTCCCTTTCAATCGTGGGTGACGAAACCCAAGTGTGAACTCCGTGAGCGTATGTCAGGCGTGCACCCGAGTACACACCGCCAGCTTATCAAACAGAATAGGTGAATCAGGACACCAATGTGGCATTATCAAGATAGGACATTGGTCCCATGGTCTTATCATATTCTACTTTCTGGCAGATCAAATATCTTGGACGCTCTTCCGGTCCAGTGAGTTACTTTCAGGTCTTTGCAAATGACTGGAATCGACGAGATCTTTACTTAAATGCACTTTGACGGTAAAACCTTCATCCATTACCCTCCCTGCTAGTTTTTACGTGGCAAGTACTAACTTAACCTTTCTCCACTTAGTATCGGCCGCCGAACCGAAATTCGAGAAACCTGCAAATTCTTCGCATGCTTGCGTATATTTAAAGTATGCTCTGAGAGTCTCGGAGCTCCCTTCCCAGGTCTGCCTACTGCTATTGCGCCCACTCCACCTACTAAACTCGACATCAACCTTTCTCTTTAACTGCTCTATTTTAGCCAAACCTTCTTCCTCAAGATCACCATGCTAGAATACTTGGGAAGTCTTGAGCTTACCCCTAATGCGCTAGACAAAAGCTCTGCAAGCCGCGGAATAATTAGTTGCGAAGTTGGCACCGCCCCTGAGACGAAACCACAAACCTTGAAGTCCAGAGAATACATGCAATTCGCAACTCTTTGTTGGTTCATCTACCTCGAAGGATGGAATGATGGGACCAATGGGCCGCTGCTGCCGCGCATCCAGCGGGTCTATGGGGTATGTTTGTAACCGATAAATGATTACCCCTAACATGTGAATAGGTTGGCTACGCGGTGGTTTCCTTGATATTTGTTTTTGCCTGTGTGGTGCGTTATGAACTCATTGCCGCACGGATGTATGGAATCGAAAAATATACTAGGGATTTATATCAGGTGCATTGTCGAACGTTGTGTTGACCGAAAAATTAGGATTCGGAAAGGTAACGTTTGTTCATGTTCATATGAGACATCTGAGAACATACTGTTTCAGGTCATGGTCTTGGGTTGGTAATTCTGCCGCCGTGAAGTTGCTGTTTTTCACCGATCCCTTCAGGTTCGTTATTTCAGGTCGTTGCTTATTCCATTGAGTGTTGTGCACCACCGTTTCCTGTTTTCCTGTTTGCATACTTTTTGAATGGCATTGGGTTGGCATTGCAGGTAAGACTGCCCACTAAAAAGTCTGGTTAACTTAACGTGTCCATAGAATGCACAATCTGTTGGGTACGTGGCATCTTTCAATGAGAATGCAGAAACAAAAATGGGCATCTTCATGGCTGGTAAGTTTTCTTCTTCGTAATTATACTCTGTTCCACTGATCTCATTGTTTACTTGTAGCATACGGTCCGTCCCCCTTTATGCACATTGCACATGCAATTAATGATCAGTAGGTGGTGGTGCTTTATCTTCACCACTTGTAGCCACTCAGTTTGCTCGGCTTAATCGCTGGTCTTTCCATTATTTCACCTCTCTCGGTATAGCGATTATAAACACTGTAGCACTCGCTGCCGTCTTTCGGCTAAAGAGACAAGAAGGTAACAATATCATTTCTGGAATTCTCAACAATTGATCAATTTCTTGCATCAAGAATGTCTCGCACAAATTGGCATATCCTCGGAACCAAAGCAGGCTGGCGAACACAGCCATTTTCGTCAAATATTTGCACTCAAGGACGTGCATCTTCTTGCATCCTTCATTTTATTTTATGTTGGAGCTGAGGTGACAATGGGAGGTAAGAATTGGTCCTTCTACACGTAACAACAATTATTTACGATATCTCTCAGGATGGATTGTTACATACATCATCGATGTTAGAGGTGGTGGGACATCCTCAGGATATATCTCTACTGGATTTTTTGGTGGTACGTACGTCATGTCTAGTGTGGGGATGATTAATATACACGGAAACAGGACTGATGGTGGGTCGCGTTGCGTTGTTGTGGCTAAACGAGAAGGTCGGTCACCCACTAATACCCACCATACATGACTAATGTTCACAGATTGGTGAACGCTTGGCACTGTTTATCTACGCTACTTGTACCATCGGGTGCGTGCCACTCATGATACGACAACTTTTTGTCACCAATCTTTTCGTAGACTCGAGTTCATGGTATGGTTCGTGCCATCCCTCGTTGGTGATGCTGTTGCGGTTGCTGCCATCGGGGTATTGATGGGACCAATGTACCCAATCGCAATGAATCATTGTGGCAGGGTGTTTCCTCGCTGGCTTCTGACCGGTGCAATTGGCTGGATTGCTGGGTCAGGGCAGGCGGGATCGGCGCTTGTACCCTTCATGGCAGGGACCATCGCATCAAAGGCTGGGATTACAACGCTTCAACCCGTGTAAGTGAGATGTAATTCTGTGCGACAACGCGGTACTCAATTTTGTATAGACTGGTAGGCATATTAGTTCTAATGACGATTATCTGGGGTTTGGTCCCTAAAAGCGCACGACGCCATGATTAACCACGAAAAAATATAAGTTATTGTTGTAGAATCGACCCCGAATCTCTTTTTCAAGTTGTTGATATTCTGAAATATGGTTATGGAACGTAATATTCGAGTTACCGTAGACTTTGTGGGGGTTTTTTTTTTGAAAGACGTCAATGAATCTCACCATGGTTAGATAAATATTTGAGTATAACGAGGTCGTATTCTAGAAGTAATGAACAAGCAGGTTGTTGTTATTTTACTTCTGTTCTACATCTCACCGCATTCTGTGTGCAATATTAGTAGAGTACTTTGTATGAGATGACTTCTCACCTGTTATTTTGACGACGAGTTTAGGTCTGTTATTGGGACCAGTTGGCACGTTTTCGATTTTGCGAAGTGTGAGCATGCCGTCGATGACCTTGCCAAATACAACATGCTTCCCGTCGAGGAAGTCACATTTGGCTGTAGTTATGAAAAACTGGCAACCATTCGTGTTTGGACCGGAATTAGCCTAAAAGACATTAAATCTACGGAAGACAACAGGGTAGACCGCCGCACCATCGACAGAAGACCTGGGCCAGTGTGTTTCTCCTGGAAGTTCTCGTCCTACTCAGAGACTAAGAATAGTTGGCCAAAGAAGTATCGTTCTGCGACAAACCGGAAAGTTCTTCCCATAAATCGAGAAGGAGCCTGTACCATCGCCGTTTATGAAATCGCCACCTAGGGGAAAATGAGGCCATGCGTCATCAAAAAGTCAGTCGATGATCTACCCTGACACATGAAGTTGGGCACCCTGATCGGATATTAGCAGCAAAAAACGCGAAACATAGGGAAAGAGCATACACTCTTAGTAGTTATGGTCAGAAAATGGAATGCTATGGCATTGTGAGCACTCACCTGTGGAAAGTCGCATTCTTATAGCCCTGTGGACGAGCGTCCCGTCTATTATTCCCTTGAATTGATCAGAAAAGTCTTCGCAAAAAGGAAGATTCAGGTCACCTGCATTCACCGGTACAGAGCTGCCTAAAGTTTTCTGCCGTTCTGTTTGACAAGTTAGAGCGGGAGTAGCGGCCTGAGACCTATGCACACTTTGGGACAATGTCGCTGAATAGCTCCATTTTGATACGTCCTGCTGGCGTTTCGCCGATGTTTATATCCATGAAGACGATCGGGCGCGTTGTGGAAGACATAATGTGGGATGTATGATAAGATGCGTTGCTTGACAACGAACCAGTACTCAATCTTCGGAATCGGATTCCATTCGGATCAAGCCACGGAGCTCCAGAAAGGCGCACTAAATGATAACCTGGGAATAAACTGTGGGGGTAGAAAAATCGCCCAGGTCCTCGCTTGTTCCTTCGCTTCCTTCGCTTCATGACCACCGAGAAACACTACTACATCGGCGTCGACGTTGGGACAGGGTCTGCTCGAGCATGTCTCGTCGACGCCACTGGCCACATCACAGCTTCTGACACCCAGGATACGAAGACGTGGCGCGACGAGAACGATCACAGGATCTTTGAGCAATCGACAACGGACATATGGTCCAAAATCTGCATTGCTGTCAAGAATATACTGGAAAAGTCTGGCGTCGACAAGAGCGCCGTCAAAGGTGTCGGATTCGATGCGACTTGTTCGCTTGCAGTCGCGGATTTCGATGGGAACCCAGTATCCGTGACGAAGGGAAAAGATGTCGGCGTTGGTGGTGAAAGGAACATCATCTTATGGGCGGATCATAGAGCAGAGAAAGAGGCTGAACTGATCAACTCAACTGGGTCCGTTGTTTTGAATTATGTCGGTGGGACGATGAGTGTATGTTCACGTTCACGTCTTTATCCTGCTAGATCATACTGATCTTTATTCATAGCTTGAAATGGAGGTTCCAAAGATTCTCTGGTTAAATAAACATATGGATTCGGCGCGCTTCTCGCGGTGTCAATTCTTTGATCTCCCCGATTTCTTCACCTACAAGTGCACGGGAGACAACACTCGATCATACTGTTCTACGACATGTAAATGCTCTTTTGTTCCTGACAAGGGTTGGCAAGAAACCTTCTTTACTCAAATTGGCCTCGCGGAGCTTATTGATGGCGGTGAATGGAAGCAGATGGGAGCCGCCAAAGGTCGTATCAAAGCTGCTGGGTCACCGATCGGCCAAGGTCTTACTGAGGAAGCTGCGAGAGATCTTGGTTTATTAAAGGGGACGTCTGTTGGGAGTGGGCTCATCGATGCGTGAGCGTTTGAGTTTACAACTCCTCTTGAACCCAGGGCACTGATGAGTACTGAAGGTATGCGGGTTGGATGGGTACAGTCGGTGCGCGTTATACAGAAAACGGACGCCTGTCGGCGTTTCCCAGTCTGGATGAGTCGCGTCATCGACTTGCTGCCGTAGCGGGAACGAGTACATGTCACTTGGTGCAGGTCTGTGTGATTACTTTTGTTTCCAGCGTATCACTCAGCTCGGCTCCAGAGCAGAGAAGGGGTGTTCGTAAATGGTGTCTGGGGCCCATACAGGGTGAGATAAGATGTTCTACGCTGTATCCGAGCTAATTTTGTGATCAAGGACGCTGCATTCCCTGGATGGTGGATGAACGAGGGCGGCCAATCTTCAACTGGTCAACTTATCGACTTTGTGATTACCACACATGCTGCATATCCTGAGCTTCAAGAACGAGCTAAACAAGAACAAAAGAACATTCACCAAGGTCTGTCGAACGGCTGCTGGATATAATACTGTTCTGATGGTGCCGCTACCTAAGTCCTTCTCGATGTACTTCAAAAGTTATGCCAGGAAAAACAAGTCGAGTCATTCACCGAACTCACTAAAGATGTTCACTTTTATCCAGATTTCCATGGTATTCCAACTTACTGTATTGATGTCACGTTTCTTATTGCTTTACAGGAAACAGGTCGCCAATCGCAGATCCTCGCATGAGGGGTGCAATTATTGGTCTCGAACTTGTACGTAGGCCCTCCGTGGAATAATAATAATATTCTACTCACAGATTCCAGGACGCTTCCATTGCCGATCTAGCCAAGAAATACTACCTGACCCTTGAAGCCATTGCTTTGCAAACGCGTCACATCATTGAATCAATGAATACTGCGGGCCATGATATCAATTCTCTTTACCTTTCTGGAGGACAAGCACGCAATGCTACTCTGATGCAGCTTTTCGCTGATGTTTGCGCAGTCCCGGTTGTCCTTCCGGCATCTTATTCAGAAGCAGTCGTTCTTGGCGCGGCAATGCTAGCGAGGATTGCAGCTGAGAAAGTAACAACATCTGAGCAAATGTGGAACATTATGGTAAGTCTTGCATGTCACCGCGACAATCGTGTCTGAGTTTCGTTGTACTCTTAGGTCGAGATGACGCTTCCGGGCACCCTTGTGGCTCCAGCTCCATCCCAAAAGGACAAGAAACTCTTGGATGCGAAGTACAAGATTTTCAGGGAAATCATCGAGATTCAGAAGAGGTGGAGGGAACAAATAGAGAAAGCTACTGATTAAGGATTAGATCTTTGCAAGCTCCCAAGGAGAAATTCATAGATATCAGTGTATGATAACGTGGTACTGTTCGAGCGCGAACCTGAGTCAATGTCAATGATGTCCATACTGTTTCCATATCAAATATGGTCTACCAGCTTGCACTAAAATCCATCTTCCCCCTCGATCATAATAATCTTCATCCGCCAACCTTTGTGATCGTCATCCATATCATCATCCGCCCAATCAAAGTCTTTATCACCTCGCACGCTAACTTCGACACCAGTCCCACCGCCTTTCTTAGAGCGTCAGTAGAACGAAGCAGGCTCGATTTAGGAAAATTTAACCTTCCTCAATCCCTCCTAGGATATCCACGTCTTCGTCTTCCTGGAGTTTTTTTCGAAGAGCAAGTTGGGTTTCATCTTCCTGTTTCCAATAATAATGGTCTTCGTCGTCTATGACAGTTCGGACAGGCTTACTAGGTCAAATTCTGATTCTCCTTCTTCATACGAAACATTTTCGTCTGCTTCCTCAAATCCTCCTGCGAATGCACCCCATCTCTCCGGGGAAGGGCTATGCCAAATGAGAACAGTGCCTTGGTTGGTGGTTGAGGCGAGGCGTGGCGCACATGGGTGCCACTGCAATACAAGGAATAATGATAAAATTTGTAAAGAAGACAGGGAGACGAACTTACGTGAACGTCTATTAGCGGTTCTCTCCCTCCATCCAATGCACTCGCAAACTGTCCGTCATTGGAGATATCCCATATGTAAATCTTGTGGGTCGCTGGGTCTGCCGCACCTGTAGAATTGGAAGGGTACGGAACGAGGTGAGCGTAATAAAAATAATATTCTCTAACACACCTCCTGCTAGCCATTCTCCGTCGGGACTATAAGACATGGAATGCCATGCAACTTTAGAAATCGGGTCGTTGAATTTGTGTGTGGGTTCCAACTCTGTCTCTATTATCGACGTATTCATGCAGACCGAGTTGGCTTCAGAGGCTGTAGCACCTTCGACAGGGGGAGAGGCGGACGCCGAGGAGATGTCATTTTTAGTAGAGGATGACTGAGAAGAATAACTAGGAAGCGTAAACTGTCGAATCGTTCTATCAGATGAATTTGTGGCAAGACGCCTTCAGACATCGAGTAAGTCAAGAAAGAGGTAAGTTGGATGCTTCTCAACACTCACCGACCACCCTTAGCAAACTCAAGGCTTTTGATGCTACCTGCGCCAGATATGCGATGCCTTGCAATAAGCTATGCAGAACATGTTAAATAAGTATTTTTGCGTTTTTGACTCACGCAGTCTCGATGGAGACTGTACACTCGCAACTCACTCCTTTTGTTCGGACATTAAACACGTAAACTGTGCCCGCAGTGGTACCCACGAAGGCATGTCGACCCGTTGGATCGAATCGAGCAGAGGTCATTATGGGCCTATGTATCATATTCAGTTCGAAACCGCGAAAATCAGCGTAAGTTTCTCGGGAGAGTAAAGATGGGATGTACCGCGCCCTCTCATCGCCTTCGTCCTCATCACACAACTCGAACCGACCATGGTGGGCACTGCGCAAATCGATGATATATGCTTCGCCTGTACTCAGAAGAGCGAGTATAATACGGCTTGAGATGGCCGAGTGCATGTTTGTCAAAATGGTGCATGGGAGTTTCGTTGAACTTTGCCCACCTGTTCCTCGGGTGAAAGCTCGCCGCGACAATGGGGGCATCAAATCTTATGGTTGTGTGCCTACGCGGCGGGTCGTAAGGGGCTGCGAGATCCCAGATGATGATATTCCAGTCTTTGGAGGCAGTGAGAAGGTATCGAGAGTGGCGTGACCAACTGCGAATGTGGGCGTCATGCACGAGCTGTCAAGTCTCAAAGCTAAACGCACTCAATGGCGGTGACGCCCTTCACATGGCCCTCGCACCACCTGACCGTAGCTCTGGTATCAAGATCCCATATGACGGCCGATCCATCACTTCGCGCCGCTGCAAGAAGTTGCCCAGAGGGATTGAAACGCGCGAACGAAGCACCGGAAACAAGCGAGGTCTGTACTGTTGTAGGATGGGTGTTGATGATGAACGGGTCTGTCGGCGACCGGACAACATGATATTAGTGCACTTGAAGTGTGATGCATCCGACGAGTGAGCGTACTAAGGAGAGAGGCGTTCATGGCAACTGTTGTAGACTCTGGCTCGGGTCGGACTCGGAGGTATAATGACAGCTTTCCAGCAGACACTCGACTCACTCGCTATTCCCGCTGCTTTTTCAAGACACGACAGGCTAGAGGATGCGACCATCCTGAAAGATCTGGATACATGGAGATCAAACACAGAGCCGTTGCTCAACTCGTTGGACTCGTCGAACATCGTCGCGCTGTCGATCGCCGAGTTGGCTGATCTTGTTCGCGTTCTTGCCCCACTAACGGCGGTAGCCCCTTGGTCGTCTTTGGTGGTGCGCTCACTTGCATCTGGTATCTTATTTGATGTCCGGGCTTTTGAGATATGCACTCACTATTTTGTTTAGACCATCTCGCCAAAATCTCGGCTTCGTACCAGCTCATCTCCCATATCCTAACTCAGGTCGTTAAACCTATCTTCGCTCCAACTCCTCATCCACGTCTTCACACGTCCACAGCACGAATCCTTCCTCGTTCGGCTGATGTACAGGATACGTATATCGAACAACCATGGAAGAAATATCCGGGTCTAGACGAGGTCATCCGTTGGTGTCTCCTGCACACAGAGGTTTGTCCACCCCCTCATATATATTAAATGATGGCTCCTAAGAGCCCAACTAGACCTTGGCATACGAAAAGACATGGCCACTTCTCCTACCCCCTGTCATGTCTTTCCTCGATGATTACCAATTGCCCTACAAAATTCTCGGTGTCCGTCTGGTTTCCGATATGCTGGCCCATGTGTCTTCGGATTTGCTTCTCCGAACAGGCGTAGATACACTATTGTTCACCGTACGTGGCGTATTCGATGTTCTCGCACGTGTCGCTAAAATCTGATTTAGTCTCTTATAAATTCCCTGTCACATCTCGGAGATAAGTCAACGTCAGATTTCATACATTTGTCCGTTGCAACCACCCTTCAACTTATCGACCTCACAACTCCGTCGGCATCTGCTTCAGGCGACATTTCGCTACCTGAACACAAGCTCGAGGGTATGCCAACAGCAACGGTTATCCGCACCCTGCCATCATCATCTCATTCCAGCTCACTATCAATCCGTTTTTCCCGGCTCTCTACTCTCCTCTCCTCGTCCCTACTCGGCACGGTTATAATGTATACACCCATCTTTCTTCATCCTGCCTCATCCTCGGCACCCGATTCTGATCCCTCCGATGATCTAGAGAGTCATGTTCACGCTCAAGAAACATCCTTGCCGGCGCAGAGACCTCAAAAACAGTCATTCAATCCAACCCTTGTTGCTGCAGCTCAGAGTTTGCCACCTGTTTTGTCAGCACTTGGAATAGGGTGTGCTCGGTTCCTGAAGGGCATTATCCATTTACTAGCAGAGTGGCTTGCCCTGCCTTTGCCAATCATTCCTGCTGGAGAAAAAGGTAGGAGTTAAAATAATGAGGGCAACCTTCACCCTGCTGAAAATCATCACATCATGGTTATTGCAGATATTGCACTTCACCTTGCCTCATTATCTATTTTGTCTGTTCTCTTTGACACTTGTGCCCCCCGAATAGCAAGGTGGTCTATGATGATTGCTGATGCCCTTGGGCGGTGTTGGGTTGCATGTCTGGATGTTGAAAGTCAGACAAGAGGGGATGCTATTACTACTGATGGTTTGTTTATTTTAAAGAAACAGTTGAAGAAGACAGCTGTTCAGCTAGCAATTGTGTGCCCTGCTGTTATCAAGGTATAAGTATTCATTTTTCTTATATTTTCTGATTATTGATTGCCAACTTTACAGAATGAATATGCCATTCTGTTGACTTCTAATGTAGCACTTTTCCAGGGCTTAATAGAGGACTCCATCAGCAAAACAGCCCTTGTTTTGGTAGACTGTCATAGACCTGCACAGATGCTATAGCAAGGCATCTAGTAATACATATTTATTATGGAAAACAAGTGTATATTTTGCAATTTTTTAAGTTGAAAGATCTAAATGTGTTTATGAGCAAAACACTTTCAATCAAATGAATTGAAGCTGTGAAGTGATGTTCTTGTGAATGTATATACTGTTAAGTCCAGGTCCACAGGAGTCCGGGTACTTGCCTCCAGAGTGCCAGAGATATCAGATAGGGGTAGTGACTTCAGCTTATGTGATGCATGTCAAATCCTCATAAAACCCCAACCCATCATCTCCAACTCTGGTCCTACCCTCACCAGGACCTCCAGAACTCTGGATATAACTGCTCCTGGCATGGAGGTCCTTGCTCCTGCTCTGGACCTCTGGAGTTTTCATACTTAAAACCATTTCTTTCTCTCTTTGCTTATTTAGGCTTGGAGTTACTAGGAGTTACATACTGTATGTGAGCACATCTCCAACTCAGTATTTAAATCTTTCCTAGGTTTCCCACACACCTCAGTTGTCTCAGCCATCTTGGGCAGCAGCTGAGGTGAGTTTCTATGTTCTCTTACTATATCCAATACTTAACTTGTGTAGTGGGCCTTCTTGCCTTTTACTTAGATTTCACAGTGTGCCCTTGTCAGAGTTCCGGGTCACTAATTTATGTGAGGGTCAGAGCAGGGGGTCAGAGGGTTGGAGATGAGTTGTCAAGACTCAGATGAGAGAACTCAGCAATGAGCTCAATGGTGGGAAGGAACAGGAAGTGCAGAGACTAAGTTGATATTCGAACTGGAGAACAAAGTACAGTACAGAGTACAAGTGTTTATATATGGAGGAGGAAATCCAAAAAGAGAAAGGATCAGAGTTGGACACAGAGGAAACTAAGTACTGCTACTGTGCTGGTTAGTTGCACAGCCAGAGCTGTGCTCCTTACCCAAGCACTGCAGGGAAGAATGGAGACTATACCAGATAGAGAACAAAGAGACATAGGAATGGAATGTAAGTATAATGTACATGTGTCTAAAACCAATTGGATACTGAGATGGAGAACAGGAGACAGAAGATCTGGATGGTTAAAAATGGAG
>JBBPML010000322.1:0-28693 GCA_038090275.1 Austroboletus novae-zelandiae | reverse complement strand
TCTGGAACGCTGCTTTGACCTTGTCCTTGTCCAGATCAGTCAAAAGGGCCAAAGATGAGGTGAAGTGGGCAAAATCAGGCCCCAGAGCGCGAATCATGGCCATGCAGGTCAGTTCTGCATCCATAGTCGCAATATCAAAGGTTGAACTGCGAAGTTTTGAATCCTAGACATGGACTCCTCAACTCGAGCAGCCAGAGCAGGCAGGGACTCTTCAGGACGCTTCCGAATGGTGAAAAACTCGTCATAGGCGACGAATCGACTGCTAGCTTTCTGTTGGACAAAGACATCCTTGAGCGCTTTCCAGGCCTTGGTAGGGTCGTCCTGGTCAGCCCGAATGTGGACTCGTTGGTCCGGAGCAATGTTCAGCATTAGCTCGCCTGCAGCCTTGTCTTGTTTGATGTCCCAAGCAGTCTGGTCAGCTCCAGCAGTGCCAGGGCGAGTCTCCTTCCCATCAACGAGTCGCCAGAGACCCTTGGAGCGGAAGAGAGCCTTCATTTCCTCGCTCCAGGTGACATAGTTGGAGCCAGTGAGGTGCTGGATGCGATGGGAGTTGTGTTGGGCATCAGATGACATGATTTTCGATGGGGAATGGGTGAATGGCAGCAAAGAGGTGAGGTTTGGATTATTTTCGTCCAAGGAGTAGCAGTGCAGATGTTGCGACTAGAGCGCAGGGCTCATAACCTATTAACAGCTGGAATATCACAGCTGGAGCTCACAGTCAGAAACTAATGAATTAGAGCGAAGCTAAGTAGACATACCTGGAGCTCACAGTCAGAAACTGAGACACGAAGACTGTGAGCTCCCAGCTACATCCGAATGACTACAACAACTGTAAATAATGCGCCACTAACATGACTAAGTAAACTGTCCTGAAAGCACAGAGTGCAAAAGCAATTCTAACACGGAGAACGTCTTCCAGGAGCTACTGGAGATTATCACTTGTACTCTGATTACTGCATCCAATAGACAATAGATGGCTATGGTTCTGATTATGTTGCTGCTGTGATCAAGGGAGATCAATCATCATTTTCACAGTCTCATTGGATGGTTGATAGTGGAACTACTGATCATCTATCTCCTTTCATAGATGACTTTGCACATCTTGGCTCGACTATCAAGTCAGCCACTGTTGCAAATGCTGGCTCAATGCAAATGATTGGTTCTGGGACCATCATACTTCAACAGATACATCCAGATCGGACATTTCCTCTGATCACTCTGACAAACATTTGGCATGCTCCCAAAGCATCCAATCATCTTTTGTCTATTCTCACTTTAATGATGCAGGGATATTGTTGTGAGATCTTAGAGGATACTACCAACATTTGGAACAAGGCTGGACTGTTGGCAATACAGGCTTCAGCCTTATCGCCATCCAACAAGTTGCATTGGTTTCAGTCATCTCAGATTACTCCTGATGCTTCTCTTGTTGCCACCCTCTCAGATCAACCCTCTTTTTACCTATGGCATCAAAGATTTGGGCATCTTTCAAGGAATGCCCTTTGTCAGGCTTTCTGAATCACTTCTGGTTTATTTTCCTTCTCTTCCTCTTCATTCTTTCCACCTTGTAAAGGATGTGCTTTAGGAAAAATGCCTTCCTCCTCTCACTCCACTTCTTCAAAGCATGCTGATTGTCCTTTGGCTCTGGTTCATACTGATCTTATGGGTTCTATGCCTGTAACTTCTCATTACCATGCCAAGTACATCTTAACTTTTATTGACAATTATTCCTCCTATTCTCTGCTTGCCTTTGTTAAACAGAAGAGTGCTGTTGCCTCTCATTTCCAGAACATGGTTCTTTGGGCTAAGAATCTTCTTGACTCAACTACCACCTCTGTCCATTCTGATCGAGGGGGGGAATTCCTGGCTGGAGAATTTTGCTCGTTCTTCATGTCCAGAGGTATTACACACTTAACATCAGTTCTCCATACTCTTCAACAGAATGGTTGAGCAGAAAGATTTAATCAAACCATCATGGAAAAAGCTCATGCAATGCTTCACCATGCTTGCATGCCACAATCCTTTTGGCAAGATGCCATGACTACTGCACTTCACATTTACAATCAACAATCAATTTATTGTGCTAAGTGGAAGACTTCTATAGAGCTATTCTCTGATAAAGTATCAGATGTTTCATACTTTCGGGTTTTTGGATGTAAAGCCTATGTCCATATACCTGATGTGAAGAGAAAGAACAAGTTATCACCCAAATCTGCCAAAATGGTATTCATTGGTTACCCTCAAGGAACCAAAGAATGGACTTTCTACTCTAGATCAGATTGATCACAAGTTGACTCTGATACAGCCACCTTTGATAAGGATTCCTATTCGTACTATTCCAAGAACAAAGAAAATGATGGACCTGACCCAATTCCTATGGACCTTGAATTACAAGAAGAAGACTCTACTGCATTTAATGACCTTCCCTCTGATAAACAGAATCCAGAACTGTCCAGAGATTTTTATTTTCCAATACCTCTAGGATCAGATCATCCCAATCCACCAGATCATCCAGACAATAGGCAATTGTCTGGACAACCTACTCCTGATACCTGGAATCCAACTCTAAATGGTCTTTCACCATTACTCTTTGATGATGACCCACCATCCTATCACCCTTCTCCTATGCATCCTGCTGAGAAGAGACAACAACCTGATACTGGTCATCGAACACAATATCAAGATCGTCATTAACATAAGAGACATGCTATTACTGATTCACCTCCTACTGATCCTGATCCTGATCCACAAGGACCATGAGTCTGGCTACCTCCTAAATAACAACCTGATGAATCACCAGTTTAATTTCATCAGAGACCACATCAGCACCATCCTACTCAGGATGAGAGATCTACTTTTAGACCACCTGCTGAAGTGAGGCAATCCAATTGAAGACAAATACAAAGAATCTTGCCTGATAATGCCTATGGTAATTACCCTGTGATGGACATTGAAAGGGACCTCGATAGAGGACTTCCTGGAATTCAGGAGGAGCAGAATATGCATACCTCTGATCGAGAACTCACCAATAATGCTGATCTTGGTGAGATGTATAGTTCTCAATGGATTTGCCACCATTTTTCTATAGCAATTAACTCTGCACCTATTGCTGTTCCCTCACTATAAAGACATCCTCAAGATGTTTTTAGAGGAACAGAAGCAATGGAAGGTAGCAATGGAGGACAAGTATAGATCTCTTCAAGATCAAAATGTATGGAATCTGGTAGATCTGCCTAAGGGTTGTAAACCTGTCAAGAGACGATGGGTATATGCAGTCAAAAGCAATGGTTGCAAAAAGGCTTGCTTTGTAGCAAAGGGTTTTACCCAAGTCTTCGGAATTGACTATGAAGAAACCTTCTCTCCAGTTGCTCATTTTAAAACTGTTCATCTCATTCTAGCTTTAGCAGCTCTACACGATTGGGAAATCAAAGCACTGGATGTCAAGATAGCTTTTCTCTTTGAAGAACTTGATGAAGAAATATACCTAGTATAATCAGAAGGTTTTGAAGTTAAAGGTCAGGAGACCAAAGTTTGTCACCTTCATAAGGCCATCTATGGTCTTAAACAAGCTGCCCTTCGATGAAACAAGCAGCTATACAAATCCCTTCTAGAGATGGAATTTCACCGAACTACATCTGATCCAGGAACCTATGTAAAAATTATCAGTCAGGATATTATTCTTATCCTAGTCTATGTGGATGATGCCCTTTTTATTCGAAGTAACAAACCACAAGTCCTTGCTCACAAGAAGCAATTCATGAAATGATGAAAATCTCGTGATCTAGGAGAAGCTACTGAATATCTTTGTTATGATTCGCTTATACCCTTACTCTTTTCGCCTCGCTCTTACCCTAGTTCCCCTATAGACATTGCTCTCGCCGTTCGAGTCCCGCTTGAGCCACTTTATTATCCCTTCCTTTCTCTTATCTTCGCTTACCTATTTAGCGTGACTCATCCACAGTACCCGCAGTTGTATCGCTACCGTTATCTTTGACTCATTCCCCTTCTTCGCGATTCCATCGCATTCTATAATCGAGTCATCCCTTTTACGCTCCGCTTCATTCCCTCTTGACTCGTCTATATAAACCTCTCGATACCCTCGATGTATTCCCCAAGTTAGACCTACCCAAATCCACCTTGCTCATCGATTCCTCTCGGGCCCCCTTGTCCTCGCCTTGCTACCAAATAGGTGTTCCTCTCGTCCCCCTCGTCGTCGCTCCTCCATAAGCGACTCCTTCGTCCCTGCGTCACAACATACATTGACCAGGTCAACAGCTCACGACATACCGTTGAGGCTGAGGATAGCGGATCGCCCGTCTATCAATCCTTGCCACGTCAGCTGAATAGCGACGTTAACGTCCCCTCACCCCTCGTTACTCGGGTCTACGCCTGAGCGTAACAAAAGGTCTAACTTGCTCTTCGCTGGGCAAGCCTCGCCTTAGCCCACCATTCACCCCTATTGCCCCTCGAACCCTAGACCCTCCCTAGGCCCTCGTCGCTATCGCGAACCCTCACCGTCCCCCTCAGAACACTCCTCGGCCTCGCAAGAAGAGGTACCCACTGACGACGACATCGTCGTATCCACTGAAGATCACGAAGATCTTACCCTCACCCACGCCCTCTCGTCCTCGTTGGTGATCCCACGAACCCCCACACCCCCATCGCCCACGCTGATTAATAGATCAAACCCCTTCGCCCTACCCCCACCCATGTCCCACTCCACCCCCACCCCATCGTCGGTGAAACCCACCGAACTCCGCCTCGGAGTCCCCGAAGACTTCGATGGATCCTACGAGCGTGCCATGCCCTGGTACTACTCAGTCATGGCCTACCTCATCGTCAATGGGGAGGTCTACAACACCAACCAGAAGAAGGTCGCCTACGCCCTCTCTTTTATGAAGAAAGGGTCAGCACTCACCTGGGCCGACACCTATCGGCGAAAGGCTATTGAAGCCACCACCTTCGGAACTCTCGACGAGTTCACCAAAGCATTCAAGATCTCCTTCGAATGACACAATGTCTCGGACAACGCCATCCACTGGCTGTCCACCCACCACTGCACGACCTCGAAAGGTCAACCCCTTGCCACCGCCCTCAATGTCTACATCGTGGACTTCCGCAACCACGTCGCCAACTCTGGCATCAAGGATGAAAATGTCCTCATCAATTTCTTTGCCAATGGCATCCCTGCCCCCCTCATGAAGCGAATCTTCGCCATGGACACCCCCCCACCTCTATTGACTCTTGGTACGACAAAGCCATACATTTCCAAACCCAATGGGAACGCGCCCAGGCCATATCTGGCAAAAACCCAAAGACCGAATACCGGTCCTACTCAAACCCCGCCCCTCGCCCCAAGGACCCCAACGCCATGGACGTTGACGCGGTCACCACCCCTCGCCCCCCAAAACTCACCGAGGAAGAGCGACAACGCTGCTTCAAAGAAGGCCGCTGCTTACGCTGCCGAAAGAAAGGCCACAACTTCAAGGCCTGCCCCACCTACACCTCCCCCCCTACCCCTCGCACCTCCCGCATTGAAGAAGTCACGGAAAGAGAAGATGACTCGATGCTCGGGGTAAACAAAACCACTACCCTCCCGGGTTTTTAAATGGAGGACCTCGTTCGACGCAAGGTTCCTCCTCCTCCCCCAAATGTACACATGTAAAAGTATCTACAGTACCTGGAACAATGAAACTCCCCGTTCAACTCATCATCCCATCGCATACGTTTAATGTCGTCGACACCACCGCCCTAATCGACTCCAGAGCAGACATCTCCTGCATCGATTGGGACTTCGTGCGAAAGCACAAACTCCCCACCACCCGCCTCCCCCGCCCCCTCAACGTCCGCAGCGTCACCCAAGACCCCACAGTCCAAGGAGGAGTCAAATTCTCCATGGAACTTTTTATCCACATCGAAGGTCTCACACACAAAGTGACCTTCTATGTCATGAACTGTGGAATGACCAACGTCATCCTCAGACTCCCCTGGCTCAAAGCCACCAACCCCTCCATTGACTGGTCGAACCAGACTATCTCCATTGCCGAATCCACGGATCAGTCGAAACTCCTTCACTCTCTCCACTCAGCCGACGTCAAACGGCACAACTCCTACTTCCGCTCCCTCCTCCCCAACAACTCCCCCGAAATCCGGCATGTCAACGTCTTCCCGGATCACCGCCACCTCCCCAGTTTCCTCAAAGATGAACCCATCGAGGAATTCAATTCCATCCCCATCTCCTTCGCCACCATAAACAGAGTCTTTCGCGGAGACTCTCGTTTCGTCATCTCCGGACCTGCCAACCTCATTGGCAAAATCAACACCTCCACAGAACTCGCTGCCAACGCTGAGAAGACCAAGCCCAAGCAGGTCCTACCCCCCCAATTCTCTGACTACGCCTCGGTCTTTTTCAAAGAAGCCACCGAACACATCCCCCCCTCCCGCCCCTATGATCACGAGATCAACCTCGACACCTCCTTCACCCCCAAGATCGGGAAGGTATACCCCCTGTCCCCCGATGAACGGCAAGCCACCGAAACGTTCATCGAAGAAAACCTCACCGCTGGGAAAATCCGCCCCTCTAAATCCCCCCAAGCCTCTCCATTCTTCTTCGTCAAAAAAAAGGACAGCGGCCTCCACCCTTGCCAAGACTATCGGTATCTGAACGAACACACCGTTCGAGATGCCTACCCCCTCCCCCTCATCTCTGACCTCGTAGACAAGCTCAAGGATGCAAAGCTTTTCACTAAGTTTGACGTCCGATGGGGCTACAACAACGTCCATATCAAAGACGGACATCAATGGAAGGCCGCCTTCGTCACTCACAAGGGCCTCTTCGAACCCACGGTCATGTTCTTTGGACTGACCAACTCCCCAGCAACCTTTCAGCGATTCATGAACGATTCTTTTCGAGACATGATTGCCGAAGGTTGGCTCATCGTCTACATGGACGACCTCCTCATCTACTCCCCCACCCAAGAACTCCACGACGAACGTACCCGTCGCGTTCTCCAACGCATGCAAGAACTCGACTTGCACCTCAAACTCGAGAAATGTTGCTTCGGGGTGACCGAAGTAGACTACCTGGGAATGATCATGAAACCCGGTCAACTCGCTATGGACCCTGTCAAGCTCGACGGGATTGCATCCTGGCCCACCCCCGAAAAGCTCAAGGACGTTCGATCGTTCCTAGGCTTTGCCAACTTCTATCGCCGGTTCATCCCGGACTACTCCTCCATCGCCCGTCCCCTGATCGACCTGACCAAAAAGGATACCCCTTGGGAATGGTCCCCCCTCTGTACCGCAGCCTTCACCCGGCTGAAACACCTCTTCATGAAGGAACTGGTCCATCAACTCCCCAACACCTCCGCCCCCTTTGCCATCGCCACCGACGCCTCCAAATACGCATCCGGTGGCATCCTCCTTCAAGCCGATACCAATGGTGATTGGCACCCGTGTTCTTATATCTCTCAGTCCTTCAGCTCGGCTGAGAGGAACTACAACATCTATGATCGAGAACTTCTTGCGATCATACGCGCCCTCCGATCCTGGAGGCAATATCTTCACGGCTCCCCCCACCCCGTCCAGGTCTTCACAGACCACAAAAACCTCACATATTTCCGCTCCGCCCAAAACCTAAACCGTCGCCAAGCCCGCTGGCTCCTCGACCTTGCGGATTACGACCTCAAAGTCTCACATGTCCCTGGCAAATCCCTCGCCGGCCCCGATGCCCTCCCGCCGCCCAGACCTCGTCTCTGATGAAGACGATAACTCAGGAGTCACTCTCCTCCCCCAATCCCTCTTTATCAACCTTATTGACACCTCCCTCTCTGAACGAATCTCCGATGTGTCCAAAGGTGACTCTGTCGTCCAGGACTTCCTCCAACTCCTCCCCGATTCTGACAGCGCCGCCGACGTTGCCCTCCCCCTCCCCTTCTGCAAACGCGTCGCCGACTGGCGCTTAGACAATGGCGTCCTTACCTTCCAAGGACGCACTTATATCCCTGCTGACGAATCCCTCCGTCGTGCTATCTTACAATGATGCCACGACCACGAAACAGCCGGCCACCCCGGCTACCTGAAAACTCGCCAACTCGTCTCCTCCGAGTTTTACTGGCCCGGCCTCGCCCAATATGTTCGCAAATACGTCGAAGGCTGCGCCATCTGCCAACAGAACAAAGCGAACACTCACCCCACCTCCCCCCCCCTCCTCCCCATCAAATCCTCCTGCACTCGCCCCTTCCAACAGGTCTCCTGCGACCTCATCACCAACCTCCCCCTCTCTGACGGATACGATTCCTTACTGGTCATAGTAGACCATGGGCTTACGAAGGGGGTGATTCTTTGCCCCACCAAGAAAACCATCACCGCAGAAGGGATCGCAAACTTCTTCTTCCTCATGGTGTACCGCCGCTTCGGCCTCTATGACAAGATCATCTCTGATCGCAGCCCACAATTCGCCTCAACCTTTGCCAAGGAACTCTCCTGCCTCCTCGGATACTCCCTTGCCCTCTCCACCGCCTATCACCCTCAAACAGACGGCGAAACCGAACGGGTCAATCAGGAGATCGAAACCTATCTCCGCATCTTCTGCGGAAGCAACCCATCCTCCTGGCCCGAATTGGTCCCTCACGCCGAATTCGCCCACAACCACCGCCCCCACTCCGTCACCGGCCAATCACCGTTCTATCTCATGATGGGATATGAACCTCAAGCCCTCCCCGAAATCTTCGCTCAGTCAAAGATCCCTGCCCTTGAAGAGTGCCTCCGCTCCCTCACTGCCGCCCGCAACGAAGCCCTCGCCGCTCACGAGCTCGCCAGACAAACCATGGCTGCTCGCTCCAAGAAATCCTTCTCCCCCTTCACCAAGGGCGACCAAGTCTGGCTCGAAGCCAGGAACCTCAAACGCCTCGTTGTCAACCCCAAATTCACATCAAAATGCGAAGGACCCTTCACTATCACCAACGTCCTATCCCCCCTGACGTACAAACTCCGCCTCCCCCGTACCTGGAAGATACACCCCGTCTTCCACGCCTCCCTCCTATCGCCCTATCGCGAAAACCACGTACACGGCCCCAACTTCCCAGCACCCCCACCTGACCTTATCGATGGCCAGGAAGAATACGAGATTGAAAAGATCATCAGACACCGCGGGTCCCCGACGGCCTGGCAATACCTGATCCGATGGAAAGGGTACTCCACAGAAGAAGATTCCTGGGAACCCGAACGGAACCTACGGAACTCCATGGATATCCTGAACGGATATAAACAACGACACGGTCTCTCTTCCCCCCAAACCGTTTCCATCATATCCACCATGTCCTTCCCCACTACCCCCACCTCCAACAACGCCTCCGATATCGTTGAAACTGGCTGGTCATCCACCGCCAATGCCCAGGATCAGCTGGACCCCGCCTATCAACCTCCCGTTCCCCCCTCTGTCCCCTCCGACGACGTCTGGGCCAGATACACCTGGTCCTCCCCTGCCTCCCCCGTTCCCCTTATCGATAGACTCTCTAGCCGACGTGCTCCGGTTAACCACCCCCCGTTGTCCTTCCCCACCCATCCTTTCCCCCTCGACCAAGACCTGGTCGACGCCACAGCATACCAGTTGCGCCGCCTCCCCCTCTCCCGCGCTCTCTTAGACACCATGGAGCCAAACTCCACCTTTACTCATTTATACAAAACCTTCCTCACAATGTCGCGAATCCTCCTCACCACCTCCGCCCCCACTGCCTCTGCCGAAACCGCCGCTTACCGCTCCCACCTCTCTCATGTCCTTCGCACTCTGGAAACCCATATCATCCAGACGATGTATCAATGTGACATGTTAGCCTTCATCGCAGAGGTGGACTCCCACCTACGCTACCCGTCCCCGTCCACCTTCGCCACCGCCCCAGAAACCCCTCCCATCTCCGCGTCATCCTCCCCCCTCAATGAGACGGAACTGCATGTTCTCTCTCGCTTCGACCCCCCATGAGTCCCATCTCCTCGCCCTCACGCCGCCCTCCAATGTTTCCACTGCCATACTGTCGGACACATCCGCATCAACTGTCCTCGATATCAGTGTAACAAGTGCAAGGAGTACGCTCCGGGCCATCAACGGTTCTCTTGCCCCTCGTGGCCTCATCGTTTCCCCGTCCTCCCTCCCTCATCCTCATCGGGATCCTCCTCTCAGGAATCCTACCACAGGGCCCCACGTCGTCTTCCTTTCTCCCGAGCTCGACATTCCCCAGTCGCCCGACGACCCGCCCGCTCCCCCTCTCCCGACATGGACCCCTATGTCTCTCTGGAGGCAGACTTCAACGACGCCGGTTCTGGCTACGGCGACTTCTGAGTCTTCGTCATGGACTTGACCCTTAACCGGGGGGTAATGTTACGATTCGCTTATACCCTTACTCTTTTCGCCTCGCTCTTACCCTAGTTCCCCTATAGACATTGCTCTCGCCGTTCGAGTCCCGCTTGAGCCACTTTATTATCCCTTCCTTTCTCTTATCTTCGCTTACCTATTTAGCGTGACTCATCCACAGTACCCGCAGTTGTATCGCTACCGTTATCTCTGACTCATTCCCCTTCTTCGCGATTCCATCGCATTCTATAATCGAGTCATCTTTTTTACGCTCCGCTTCATTCCCTCTTGACTCGTCTATATAAACCTCTCGATACCCTCGATGTATTCCCCAAGTTAGACCTACCCAAATCTACCTTGCTCATCGATTCCTCTCGGGCCCCCTTGTCCTCGCCTTGCTACCAAATAGGTGTTCCTCTCGTCCCCCTCGTCGTCGCTCCTCCATAAGCGACTCCTTCGTCCCTGCGTCACAACATACGTTGACCAGGTCAACAGCTCACGACATACCGTTGAGGCTGAGGATAGTGGATCGCCCGTCTATCAATCCTTGCCACGTCAGCTGAATAGCGACGTTAACGTCCCCTCACCCCTCGTCACTCGGATCTATGCCTGAGCGTAACAATCTTGGTATAAGGATTACTAGAGATTGCAAGAAGTGATCCTTAATCCTAGATCAAACCCGCTATGCGGAGAAAGTAATTGAAAGATTTGATCTAGAGAACTGTAAACCAGTTACTATGCCTCTGCCAACAGGATATAATCCTAGTCCAAATTCAGATCAGAGACGTGCAGACCTTCGAAGTCATTATCAGTCAGTCATTGGATCACTATTATACATTATGCTTGGGACCAGACCAGATCTTGTCTTCTCAGTAATCAAGATGTTGCAATTCTCCTCTAACCCCTCAAAGGAACACTTGCAGAAGGCACTCTACATTGTGTGCTATCTATCTTCATCAAAGAACCTCTGAATTACATATACTGCGACTGGATCAGAGAATGGCATTTGTGCCTACTCTGATACTGACTGGGCTGGTGACATTGAGACATCTCGATTCACCACTGGTTATGCCATTTTCTTAGCAAATGGTATTGTCTCATGGCTTTCTAGATGACAAAGGAGAGTATGTCTATCCTCTACTGAAGCAGAATACTGTGGAATGATTGAGTGTGCTAAACAACTCCAATGGATTCACAACCTACTTGGAGAGCTACACTTTAAACACAGTCCTTTTCCTCTATGTGTTGACAACCAAGGGTCAATGTTTCTAGCTTCAAACCCTGCCCAGGAAGGATGAACCAAGCATGTTCACATTCCTGAACACTATATACGTGAAGCTATAGAGTTTGATGAAATCAAGCTTTATTATGTTCCAACTGTCCAGCAATTTGCTGATATCTTCATGAAGAATCTAGGCAGAGACAAGTACCAGAGTGGTAGAAAGTCCCTGACACTTCATCCATACTCCCATTCATAACAAGAAAGTGAGGAGGAGTGTTGAAGTTAAAGTCCTATCTCATCAGGCTTTGACACAACACAAAGTCTACTACACTTGTAGTAAGATGTGGTAAGACCATGGTATTCATTTGTATCCATAACCATGTGTCTACAAGGGTCCTTGACATGTGTTACACACAGTCTAGCCCTTTGTATTGAGTCCACTTCCTTTATTACTCACAAATTACGCCATAGTGATCTATTACAGAAGTTTCACCTTCTTATGGTAGTTTGGCTCATTTGTTTGGACTTATGTGCACTGGGCCGCAAGAGGCATGAGTTTATGCGTCCACTAAATCGCATTTTTGCCACATTTCATCTTTCTAAGCATTTCTCACTCCACATCACTTATTCCATGGGTTTCTTGATGTTTCCATGAGACATCCATACATAGAGAGCTTGTCATATCCCATATCCTAACCCTTATCTCTGACTCATCTCTGACCCCCTGATCCTTAACTCTGACCTCCTGACCCCTAACTCCAACCCCCTGATCCTCATCTCCTGTCCTCCAACTCTCTACTCCTTAACTCCACTCTGACCCTCTGTACTTTTCATTACATTACATCCTTGTTCTCCTTATGTATTAGTCTTGCTTCATAGATTACTCCGATCCTGTGTTTGCACAGCTCCAGTTATGATACTCCTCCGTACATAGCTTTCTCCGGCTCTTGGTTTCTCTCCTTACCATTCATAGCCTCCAATCTCCATATATAAACTCCTGTTATCTGTATCTTGTACTTTAGCTACTGTAGTTATTGACTAAAATACCCCTTTGTTCTTTGGACCACTCTTTGTCATGTTTCACCTCCTCCAAAGTTAAAGGACACCCCAAATGATTGGCAAGGGCACAGCGCTCTGCTCTGAGTCACTGAAGCCAAGTCCTTCAAGTCCTATTCATCAAGTCCATGAAAACTCCAGAGATACTCGGAGTAGATCCGGAGTTCCTCCATATGATTTTAACAGAGCTCCACAGCATGTACAAACACTTGTGTAGCTATATAAACCCTGGGGATAGACCCAGGAGAGTAACAAGACACTTACTCTTGTCCCCCATCTTCGAGCTTAGGAATATATCTCTCTTCCTCACTCTACTATCTCTCTGTTAGCAAACTGCTCTACTGCTTGGTGAGTCTCCCACCTAAGCCCTATTCCCTCTTGCCCCTGCGCCATTGAGATACCCTGCATTCCTGATAATGTCGACCACTGCAACTTCATCTCATTGGGGATGAACACCAGCAGAGCCTGTTCAGAGCCTGTTGCTTGTCAATCTCATAGGTACTGTTACACACCTTGCAGGCTCTGTCAAGCGCTCTTTGTAGTCTTCAGAGGAGCATGTTAGTACTAAGAAACAGCAGGCCATACATATATTAGAAGAAAACTACTTCCACTTACCTATTGAACAGCACCTCCACCTCATTCAACTTGTGGGGAAAACCGACTACGTTTCTGATGTGCTCACATTGGTTTCAGACAAGCAAGTTCTCGACATGTATATTGAGAAACTTTTGAATGAACATGATACTTAGCATATGGCTTGTACAATCAAATACTTGTCACATAGTTTCTGTTCCCTTTTTTCCTTTTTGTGCCACTTTCTTGTATTCATGTCTAGTAGCTTGTTGTAGACATTGAAATACAAGATTTATTCTGTATCATTTATATCTACATTGCCATCATTGACTCTGCCTGCCTCTGTCTCCAATTCTATTTCTAAGTCGTCATCACTGTTTCCTGGCATGTTGCCATGATAGCTTCTTCCAGCAAGAATTTGCTGGTAATCCAGCCACATAGCTTCTGCAATCCAGTCTCGTATCACATGAGCCTCCAGATCATGATCATCCTCATTTGCCACTTCTTCATTTTCATCGTCATCATCATCTTCATTCTGACCTATTTGAAACGACTCTAAACAACAATAAAGAGGATGATAGAAATAGACCGCTTAGGCCTTCTTAGGAGGAGATACTTGGGTAAGAGGAAAACTCCAAGTTATCAAAGCTGGGGAGCCAGCCTTGACGACCTGGGGGTTTATATACTATTCTATTGTATATACATGTTTGGTCTATTTACATAAAGAGTCATTGTACCATGATAAGGAGGAAATACATGATTGGTCTAGGAAGTAAAGAAGCATAAGCATGAGGCCACCATGAGGTGTGGCAGAATGGAAGAGAAGCATATGAAACGTAGAAGTATACCGTGCTGCCCACATGAGGTGTGGCAGCTAATTAATTAAAGAAGGGAGAGAAGTGCATTGCCTTGTGCTTGCACTGAAACGCGTGTTAGATAAATGAAAGGGTTCTTCCCTAACATGTGTTATGCCATGAGGCACAAGTCTAGACTGCTTTGTAAGCAGTCACGTGATACTTTAGGATTTGAAACGACAAGTGCTGTTCTCCTTGGTGTGAGAACATATTGCCATAAAGAGTAGGTTGAGAGTTCGACTCCCTCCTAGGGCAAATAATAGATCCCAGTGACTAGGATTCGTAACACTATTCTCACACCAGAAAGTCTGTCTGTCCCAGGAACCTGTTCCTCGGCAATATTTTGATTACAGATAAAGTTGGGGAGTGCACATAGTGTACTTGAAATCCATGCCTATATATTCAAGTTGTACTCAGGAGGGAGAAGCAGTATTCAAAAGTGTCATTTGAGTACACCAAAGATACATTCAACAATGTTTCGAGCAGAGGAATGCTGGTGATTGAAGAGTTTTTCCTTGTTCATGGATCTTTAACTTCATCAGTATGCAAATCAGACTCTACTAACATTGCTATTTACCTCACCTGTGCTCGTTGCCACTCTGCAAGGTGATAATGAGTATTTCAGTAGGGAACCAAGAGCCCCACTTGAAGCAGAAAGCCAGCATCTGCCAAGAAATACTTGCCAGGTGGAATTTTCAGGCTTTTGGTGCATGCATTTTGATAAATATGTGCATCTGTTGCTGAACCTTCCCAACCAGTGAGTGCATAGGTGAATAAAAGGTTGAAATCGCTGGCAAAAAGGCAATTTTGAGAGGTAAAACCTTTGCAGTTCTGGTAGACCACACATTCACAAGCAGGGGGGCAGCGTGAATATGGCTGCCGTCTAAGGCACCAATAGCATCTTTGAAGAACAGCATGCACCTGATACATGACGCTCAGACTCAGATCTCTCGGCATATCTCACAGGCACTCCCTCATGCTCCTGCTTTAAATGGATCCTAGACAGCAGCTCCATCAATCATATATGCACAGAACGCTCCGCATTTGCCACTTTTTCTCTGGCAAACGACTCAATTAAAGGCATAGTTAAAGACAGTCCAGAACTTAAAGTTCTCGGCACTGGTATGGTCCTGGTCAATGTCTCCATTATAAGCAGATCAAACCGAACCATTAAACTCCTCAATGTCAGCTATTGCCCCAATGCACGTGACAATCTCATGTCCAAGAGTTGAATGGATCGTCAAGGAATGGAGATTACGAAACGCCATGGCCGTCTAACAATCAAAAAGCCAAATGGTGAAATTGTAATGGAAGGCCATCTCCATGGCAATCTATATGAGATCAACAGTGCCATTGCCCCGCCAACTGCACACTATGATGTTGCATTCGCAGCACAGCCATCATCCAACCTTGATCTATGACATGCACGCTTCGGCCACATCAGCCTAAAGAGCCTATGCTATCTCAATCGTCAAAGGCATGGACCTACATGACACGGGTGAACTTTCCCCCTGCAATGGATGTGCGAAAGGAAAACACCACCAGGCACCATTCCCAGGTATTGCCACAGACAGAGCCACATGGAGCATAGAGCGACTTCATATGGATCTCCAGGGCTCATTCAACACCTCCATTCAGGGTTACGTATATACCCTTGCTGTCATTAATGATTACAGCCAGAAGGGGTGGAAAGAATTCCTCCGAACCAAAGACAAGGCCACAAACCTTATCAAATCCCTGATCCAACGACTTGAAACCTACATGGACCATCGAGTAAAAATAAATTGTCCGCTCAGACCATGGTGGCAAGTTTATTGATGCATGACTGCAGGCATATTTCAGAGAAAAGGGCATCAAACACGAGCTTTCAGCCCCTCACACCCCCCAACAAAATGGGGTTGCCAAGAGATTCAACCAGACTACCCATGAGTATGCCCTTGCTATGCTAGAGGATGCAGAACTACTGAAAGGATTCTGGCCTGAGGCACATGAATACGCCAACTACATTCATAATCGCAGCCCCACTAAAGCCCTATTCTGCACTACACCTAATGAAGCCTTTTATGTCAAGAAGCCCAGTGTTTCAATGCTCCGAGTTTTCGGATTGCGCTGCCACACCCGTGTCCCACCCGATACATGCCAAAAACTTGACACGCACTCTATTGACGGCATCCTATGTGGCTTCGAATGGGGGTCCAAGGTCTACAAGGTCTGGATTCCCTCCAAACATAAATTTATCTCATCCCAAGATGTTATTATCTATGAAAAGGTCCTCACATCAAATGATACCACCAATACCCCTACTCCGAGCAAGGGGGTGTCTCCATCACCTGCTACTGCTCGAATTGAGGGGGTGTCACAGGACTTGACCAATTTGACCATTAGAATATCAGATTCAACCCCCTCTACAACTCCACATCACACTAAATGGTCAAACAAACCTGACACACCTTTGTATGCCCCCAGCACAGCCACACCGGCACTTCATCACTCAGAACGCACTTCCCGACCTTCATGGAAAAAGGAAGCAGCAGATAAGCAAAAGGCAGCATAGGAAAAAGAGAAAGCAAACTGAAAAGCAGAATGTGATGCACGCAGAGAGCAGCAAAAGCATGACTGTTACGATTCGCTTATACCCTCTACTCTTTTCCCTTCACCCTTACCCTAGCCTCTCTACAGACATTGCTCTCGCTGTTCGAGTCCCACTTGAGCCACTTTAGTATTCCCCTTTTTCTTATCTTCGCTTACCTATTTAGCGTGACTCATCCGCAGTATCCGCAGTTGTACTGATACCGTTATCTCTGACTCACTTCCTTTCTTCGCGATTCCATCACATTCTATAGTCGAGTCATCCCTTTTATGCTCCGCTTTATTCTCTCTTGACTCGCCTATATAAACCCTTGGATACCCTCGATGTATTCCCCAAGTTAGACCTACCTGAATCTACCTTGATCATCGACTCCTCTCGGGCCCCCTTGTCCTCGCCTTGCTACCAAGTAGGTGTTCCCCTTGTCACCCTCGTCGTCGCTCCCCCATAGCGACTCCTTCGTCCCTGCGTCACAACATACGTTGACCAGGTCAATAGCTCACAACATACCATTGAGGCTGAGGATAGCGGATCGCCCGTCTATCAAACCCTTGCCACGTCAGCTGAATAGCGACGTTAATGTCCCCTCGCCCCTCGTCACTCGGGTCTACGCCTGAGCGTAACAACGACGAAACACCCATCAAAACAACCCAAATGGGTGATATCGCCCAACTTGCCTACCTCGCAGCACATGGCCACAAAATCCCGCAGAACTTTCAGAAAGCTACCACTGGCCCTGATGCTGACCAATGGTGGAAAGCGATGGAGGAAGAGATCAACATGCTGAAGAGACGTGGGACCTGAAAACTAGTCAATAAACCTGCTGACAGGAAAACTGTTGAATGCTGCTGAACCTATGTCATCAAATATGGCCCCAATGGTGACATTCTACACTATAAGGCACGTCTCGTCGCTCAGGGATACTCGCAAATCCCTGGACTCGACTACAGCGACACCTTCTCACCCACAGTCCATCTCAACTCCATTCACACGATACTCCACCTTTCTGCAGCCCATGGATGGTACTGCTGCCAGGATGACGTCACCAGAGCATTCCTGCATAGCAAAATTGACCACGAGATCTATATGTGCCAACCTGAAGGCTTCAGTGACAGAACAAGCAAAGTTGCCAAGCTCCAACAGGGTCTCTATGGAATTAAACAGGGCGCTTACCTGTGGAACAAACACATGCATGGAAAACTCAACGCACACAACTTTGTTCGACTTCCCTCTGACTATGCCATATATACCTGCTGCGCTGCCACAGGGTACTCCATCACCGCAATCCATGTCGACAATGCATTAACATTAACCGTCGCAAATACAATGGATATGCTTACTGAGACCTGAAAAATCCTTCACGAACTCTTTGAGATAAAGAAGGAGGATCCAGACTGGCTCATGGGCTTCAAGCTCACTGACAACCGCAAAAATGGTGCCATTATGCTGTCACAGGCCCAATATATTGACACGCTACTCAAGCAACATTGAATGGACACTTGCACCACAGTCCTGACCCCCATGGAGCCTGGTATTACCCTGTCAAAAGATGATAGCCCTCAGAACGACACTGAGAAAAAGGAAATGATAAAATATCCTTACTGCGAAGTTCTTGGCGGCATCACGTGGCTCGCCATCATGTTGCGCCCTGACCTTGCATTCGCAACTAGCCAACTCAGTCAGTTCAGCGCAAACCCCAGCAAAAAGCACTGGAAAGCACTGATGCACATCATGCGCTACCTGAAGGGAACCTATGACCTAGTGCTCACACTCAGCCGTACAGGAACTGCAGACCTGAACAATTTGATCAGATACATAGACGCAAGTTGGGTGTGCAACATTGATGACTACTGCTCCACCTCTGGCTACCTGTTCAAACTTGGTGATGCTACAATCTCATGGAACAGCAAGAAACAACCTACCATTGCCACGTCATCGACGGAAGCTGAGTATATGGCAATATCACACTGCACGAAACAGGCCCTGTGGCTGCATCAGTTCCTTGCCGATATCGGACTGTTTGATGACATGCCGCCTATCACACAGCTATTCACCGACAACACCAGAGCAATCACACTCACCAAGGAAGCCTGATTCCACTCCCACACTTGACATATCGCCATCCAGTACCATGCTGTACATGAACAGATCGAAAAAGGGATGCTTGCAGTTGCCCACATCCCAACCGCCAAGATGCTCGCTGATGGACTTACCAAGCCCCTCGCGTGCGATGGCATCAAGAAGATGGTCAATGGATGTGCGCTGTGGTCAGCCTGAGGGGGTGTGTTGGAGACCAGTCAGACTGCATAGCGTAAACATTACATAACTTTCCTTTTTCGTATGATCTGGACATCGCCTGCGTGGCGCAAACCGCTTTCCTCCAGTCTCGTATCACATCAACTGGAGGTAAGTCATACTACTTGTACCCACTCACATTCGTTGCTCACCTGTACCATAGTACTTACTCCATATAGGTGAATATCAGTCTCGTATCACATCGACTAGAGTACTTACTCTGTATAGCCCTGTGCTCTGTTACGCTGCAGAAGCTGCTCTGTGTGAAGTCACATAAGCCATACCTCATGTCAAATGAGCAAAATCCTATCCCCAATGGCTTCATCAACATCACATCATGACAAAAAATAAAATAAAAATTGAGAAGTGTCTTGCAACTAATGCTGATACTCATGCCATGTTCATACCATTGTGCCCAGATGATGCTGGCATCTTTCTCAACCCGAAAGCAGTCACACTGTACTACTCCGCCAGGTACCTGACTGACAGTCTCTTTCCCTCCCAGATTTGAACCTGGTTTGCTGCACACAGAAGCCTTATTTATGAGATTATCACTAATGGGGCACAGACGTACCTGGAGTGCAGATAGTGGAAAACATGGCAATGGTTATTGAAGACAAAAATGTGGGTGGGAAGACTCGCCCATCTGAGCTTTCCTGCCAAAGGGTCTGCCTGATCCTAATGGAGTAGGGGATGAGGGGTACTGGTAGGCAGAGGGTTGGTCAGTATCATCAGAAAAAATATGAGGTATGAGGAGACAGAAGATCATCTAAGTAAAGAAAGCAGTGTCGATTCTGCCTCCTAGGCTAACTTAGAAGCAGAGTTCACAGTGAGGAAGATGCAAGAACTAAGTGAGGGAAATACTCACCCTTTGTCTCTGAGGTTACTAAGTGAGGGGACTTGAAGGTAGGGAGTAGGAGTAGTCTGAGTGAAGACTGTATTGCTGACTCTGGGGATTGATCCTCCAGAAGTCTGAAGTTTATATATGTACAGGATATGCGCACAGACCATGTACATATTGCCTAATCTAGAGGGGTGATGCATACACTAGATAAGAGAGATAAAGGCTATTGGTGGAATCAATAGCCATCAGTCAGCATAAGTCAGATATGAGTCATTTAGACTGAGTCATCTGCAGTCATCATGAGTAATCCATGATAAGTGGATCATATCCTATTGGTTGATAGGATTATCTGTCATTTATGATGACACAAGATAACAGATAACAAGATAAGAGTGTTCTGGAGCATTCCAGACTCTTATGATATCATAGATAAGAGATAAGATGATTCTAGACCAATCTTAGATCTCTATCTTGATAAGACAACTCTAGACTGTGTCCAGACTTGTTCTGTGTCTTTAAGAAGCATGTGATCATCCATGTGATCAAGTCACATGTGTCCGATGTCATGTGATAAGGTTCACATGAACACATGATCACTTTTCTTTCAACACTCCTTCTCATGATTGATTATTCCAAATCATGTTCATGAATAGTGATTCATTTGATCTTGATAAGACGCAGAGCAATGACATTTGCTGCAAATTTTGTTGGACCTAGATTCTTGGTCATGATGTCTGCAACTTGTCGATCAGTGGAGATGTAAAAGAGATCTAACTTCTCTTCTTCTTCCATACATTGTCTAATGTAATGGAATTGAACTCCAATGTGTTTTGTTCTGTTCGACTGTGCTGGTTGTGTAGCCAAGAAGATAGCACCCTGATTATCACAGTATAGTGGTACTTTGGGAATAAACATTCCAATTTCCCCTAGCAGGTTTTTGATCCAAGAAATTTGGTGTGCAGCTTGTAACATAGAAATGTATTCAGCTTCTGTAGATGATCCTGCAACAACGCTTTGTCGCTTTGGTAACCAGGATATTGGTCTATCTGCTAAGAAGATCAGATTGCCTGTGATAGACTTGCGATCATCTGGATTTGCAGCCCAATCACTATCACTATATTCAAGAAATCCAGATTTCTGTGCTCCATCATATAAGATCCCAAGATTCCTGGTTGTTCCAAGGTATCTGACAATCTGTAATGCATGATTGTAATGATTTTCAGATGGGTTTGCACAGTATTGTGACATTCTGATAACAGAATAGGCAAGGTCTGGTCTTGTTCCAAGCATAATGTATAGGAGTGATCCTATCACCTGTTGGTATTTGGTTCTTGGAGAGGATGAAGCTTTTTTATCACTCTTTCAAGGGTTATAGCCTGTTGGAAGTGGAATGTATGCAGGTTTGGCATTATCCAGATCAAATTGCTTGACAACCTTAGAAGCATACATGAATTGATCCAATGTAATTTTCTTCTTAGATCTGTCTCACTTTATGGTCATTTCAAGATATTCTGAAACAGTGCCAAGATCTCGAGAGTCCCAGATCTTCATGAACATTGATTTTTCTTTCATGATGAGGTTTCTGTCTTTGCAGAAGAAGAGTGCATCATCAACATAGACAATTATAAGGATGAGAGCACCTTGAGTGAATTTAAAATAAATTCCTCCATCTGATAGGCATCTCTTGTATCCTTTTGAGAGTAAAGATTTGTGCAAGGCTTTATTCCATTGCAGGGCAGCTTGTTTCAAGCCATAGATTGCCTTTAGTAATCGACAAACTTTCTTTTCAGATCCTTTGACCACAAAGCCTTCTGGTTGTTCCATGTATAGGATTTCATCAAGGTCGCCATAGAGAAAGGCTGACTTGACATCCAGAGCTTCGATCTCCCAGTTATTAATTGCAGCGATTGCTAAGACAAGGCGAACTGTCTCGAATCTTGCAACTAGAGAGAATATTTCATCAAAATCTAGACCAAAGATTTGTGTGAATCCTTTTGCAACCAGTCTGGCTTTCTTTCTGCCATCTGATTTTCTTGCAAAAACCCAGCAACACTTTATGGGTTTCCTGTCTTGAGGACAATCTTTCAATCTCCAAACTTTTCTTTTCTTCATCATATCCATTTCTTCATGACATGCTTTTATCCATCCTTCTTGGTCTTGTGGAAGTGTTTTTTGTATGTCTTTGTAGAATATTGAGATCTCATCAGTGGTTACTGCATGAGCCATGAGTGTAATCATGTATTGTGAAGAATATTGATTGGCTTTCACTATGTTGATATCTTCCTGTTCTTGTTCCATGGGATCATCTTCTGGTATTGGTTCTTCAGGAAGTTCAGGTTCCATAGGTTGATCCTGAGAGGGATTTAGGATATTCCTGATAAACTCCCTTTCATTATGGATATCCCTTTCTATTTCCACAGCTGTCTGTGTACCATAGATGTTATCAGTTCTGATCACAGGTCTTCTGTGTCTTCCTGATGTTTGAACTTCTGTTCGAAGTTCTAGTCCAGAATGTGGTGATGATTTTCCATGGCAGAAAGTATGTTCTACTCTGGTTGGTTTAATCTTGAATCCTCGAGATTGTCCAGAGATTCTAGAAGGTCCAGGAGTAGCATTTGAATTAGGATCTGGACATGTTCTTGCTTGTTCTGGTTGTCCAGAGTCCAGTGTCTCTTGATCCTGTGTTTGTCTGGAGTTATCACCTTCATCAGTTGTCACAGGTTGTCCTTCAGGAGATCCTGATTCTGAAGACTCTGATGGAAGAGGTGATGATGGTGATTGTTCTGTAGTTGGTTGTTGGTCAGGAGTAAGTGAGATGTCATGACTATCTCCTCCTGAATCTGAACTATCAGAATCATGTTCATGATTCTGTTTCTCTAGAGAGAAAGATTGAGAAACATGGGATCGTTTGTCTCCTTCAAGGTTGCAATAAGGGAAAAAGAATTCATCAAAGGTAGCAGTTCGTGATATCACAATCCTTTTGTGCTGATATGACCAGAACTGGTATCCCTTGGTTCCTTCATCATATCCAACAAAGATCATCTCTTCTGATTTTGGAGAGAGTTTGTTGGCATGCAGTACCAATGGTATAAGCACATATGCTTGACAACCAAATGTTCTGAAATCAGAAACATCAGGTTTGTTTTTGTGCCAGAGTTCATAGGGTGTTTTCCAGTAAATTCGACGCATAGGTTGTCTGTTGTAGATCCTCAAGGCTAGTTCTAAAGCATCTTGCCAAAAGAATGGAGATAGACATGCATGTTGTCGCATGGCTTCTGACTTTTCAAGGATAGTCCGATTGAATTGTTCAGCTCGTCCATTTTGCTGTGGTGTGTTTAGAATAGTGTGTTGATGCTGTATTCCTTTTTGAGAAAGGATTTTCGCAAGAGAAGCATTAATATATTCTCCTCCTTGGTCCAAACACAGTGCTTTAAGATGAAGACCTGTTTGAGTCTTGGCCCAGGAGAGCCAATCTTGAAAGACATTAGGTGCATCAGATTTGTATTTGAGGTAACAGAGTTGGGAAAACCCAGAGTAGTCATCGATAAAAGTCATCATCCAGATATGACCAGTGCGAGAGTGAATAGGAAATTCACAAAGATCTGAGTGTACCAGATCATGGATGTGTGAAGATCGAGTGTTGCTGGCATGGAAAGGTTGATTGGTCATTTTACCAAGGAGACAACCTCAACAGATGCCAGAGAGTTTGGTGACTTTTGAGAAGTCAGGACAATCTTTAGTAGTGCAATGAGCTTGGCAAAGAGCTTCAATAGAATAGTGTTCTAATTGAAGATGCCATAGCAGGGAAGAATCCTCATGTAGACTGTTTGCTGTACTGGATGGTTGGATGATATCAGCCTTGATCCAATGCAAATGGTTCCCAGTTGCTAGAGGTAATCCTCTAATGATTAAAATGTTGTTTTTATGAAACGTCGTTGCTTGGCTAGTTGTGACCACATGAAAACCACAATCACAAAGATATGTTGTTGACAACAATCTTTTGGAAGCTTTGGGGGCATACCAAACATTGGATAACCGAATGTTGTGATAGGTTTGACCATTGTGATGGCTAAGCAAGACAATTTCAGGACCATAGTTCATGATGATTTGACCTGATGCTGTAAAGCAAGGTTTCTTCTTATGTCCTAGAGTGGAAAAATCAGAGAGATATGATGTAATATGTTCAGTGCATCCTGAATCAATTAACCAACCATCATTTGATTGCTTAGGATCACCCAGATAGAATGAATCATTGTATTCCCCAAATTCTGGTTCATACGCACTATCATGGTATTCACAATTGCCATCATGTCCATCCCATACTACAAGGTCATGAGAATCCAGACCATGTATCCAGGTGCCATCAGATCTCCTGCCTGATTGAGTGGAAAATCCGACTCTAGGAGATTTCTTCTTCTTTTTACCCTTTTACCCTTTCTGCTCCTCCTGAAGTGTGATCCTGGTATCCAGAGATGCACTTGAGGTATCCAATTGGACATCCAATGGTTTAGGAGCTATTTTGATGAGTAAGAAAGGGTCAAAATGGATTATTGGATCGAAAAGTGTTACCAGTGATAGCAATGGACATTCCATTGTCACCATCTTCATTCTCACTCCATCTTTTCTCTTCTTCTTCGACATCTTGAAACCTGACATGTTTGCTGGAAGATCCAGCCTTGGGGATCCAGGTATTATTGATGTCTGGGAAGAAGAGTACAATTTTCTGTTCTTCTTCATCAGATATGAATGTTTGAGCAGGAAGTGCTGTGTTCGTGGTGGCAGATTGAAGATCACGCATATCAAATGTGGTCCCTGGTTTAAAAGATGCAAGAGGATCATCCATCTCAATATCTTCACCAGCTTTCATTGCCATGTTGACACCATTGCCCTTTTTCACAAACTTTCCTTTCCCTTTTCCTTTAGCTCCAGTGATGGGTTTCTTTGGGAAAGGCTTCTTCGCACCAGGATGGTTTGAAGAGTAACCAGGATTCAAAGAGTATCCTGGTCGTAAGACACAGTTTTCCTCTGCATGATTGAAAAATCGACAATACTTGCAGTGAGGTAACTTGCCAGTGGGAGCCTTTTTGATTGTAGAGACCCTGTTTGCTTGTGCAGAGCTTTCTGCAACAGAAGCACAAGCGGTGGGGGAAGGGTTATGGGAAGGAGCGACTTTTAATCATTCATATTCTGCCATGATTTTTGTGGTAATTTTGTCCACAGTGAAATCAGCAGATGTTGAAGTATGACTGATTACAGTCATAAGAGAAGGCATTGTGCGAGTCATCTTGTGAATCAAGAGCATAGTCTTGATTTCTTCAGTGAGGGTAAGTCCCACACTTTCAAGACAAGCAAAGAGATGTTGGAGGTTATGGAGATGGGGGGTAGGGTCAAATCTAGCTTTTTGTGGCATTGAGTAATCCAACACTTCACAAAAGAGAGAAAAAGTCCCTGTGGGTCCAGTGGGAGCAAAGGCATCTTTGATAGTATTCCAGGTCCTTTTTGACAATGCTTTATCAGCATCAACAGCAGTACCTGTGATATATTGTGTGGGAAGATAATTTTGCAGGTTTGTGGTGATCTTGAGACTGATTGTGCCCAGGGCTTGTTGATCTTGCTTCTTCCAGAGAAGAAGATCTTCATTTGTAACAACTGGAGATCCAGTTGAAACAATGGGCATAGAGGAAGTTCCTTCTACAATGTCTCAAAGTCCCTGTAATCTTAGCGCATTTCAAAGATGTAAAGACCATTCTTAGTTTGAAGGTCCTTTAAGAATGGGAATAACAGCAAAAAGAGATCTTGAATCGGAAGACATAATGTTTGGAATCTAGATGAAGAGTGAGTATCCTACAATTCATCAAGATAGTTCCAAGAAGAAAGATCAGGCCAAAGGGCCTGGTAAGAAGGTTTTTTCTTTAAAAATTTTCTGTGTGCACAATGTGAAAATTTGTAAGGAGGAAGGGTAGGATGAGTGTTGACACAATGAACACAAAAATCAAAGCTATCAGCGACTGTGAAAGGGAAGATGTCAAGGAAATCCTCAGACATTTCTCCTTCTTATATAAGAACATTTTCTTCCATTTCTTGTAGACCAAGGTCCTCAAAGAAGTGGTAATTCTCCATTGTTTCATTGTCCAGAAGGTTAAGATAGCAGCAATCCAGCACATCTTTCCAAAAAGGATGGACAAGAGGAAACTTTCCTGGAAGAATTTTGTTCATTTTAGCAAAGTCACTTGGTGGATCTATCCTCGATAATCTCTCCACTTTCCTCTCTATATCTCTTGAGTAGGTTATCCTTCCCAAGAAAGAAGGTAGAGGCCAGGTCAGAGGAACCTGATCCTTGAGTAGAGAACAGGAGACACTCTTGCCCCATCTGTTGAGTGCAATCGCCTCCGGAGCTTGAAGACAACTCACATTCTGAATCCTCATAAGAGAGGAGACCAGATGATTTTTCTTCTCTTCCCATGATGTCATTGCAATGGGTGAGATGAGAGAATTCTCGAAGGGGTTGGAGTATTGCCTGGCTTTCTGGGATAGGTTGACTGATGTCAAGTCCTGATATCCAGATTTGCATGCAAACTTTTTGAAGTTCACTTTCAAGGTAGTCCTGTGCTTTGATTAGTGTCATTCTTGTGTGAAGAGCACTTTCCATGTATTTGGTTTGTTTCCAGACAAATCTCCATTGTTCATCCATGACCTTATTCCAAGATTGCTTGGTTGGGACATCCCAGAACCATCTGTTGAGCTGCATGAGTATCCATGCATCCTCCTTTATCTGATAAAACAAAACATCATCTTTATCAGATGGTGCATAGGAGTAAGCCCAGTGGTTCAAGAGGGGGTATTCTTTGTCGCCGAGTTTGTCTTCTCTGAAGCGAACAAAATAGGGAAGGAGAGGATGAAATTTAGATGTCATAATTTCAACTCCTTCATGGATGAAGTTGGGGAATGTGTTGTCATAGGTGGAAACAGGAATTGGGAAACCAGCATATTCTAAGACAGAGGCGAGAGGTTCAAAGTGAAATGAATGGAGTTAGACCAAATCTTGAAGAGAATTAGATGGTTGTCCATCTATGTTCTCCCTATAAGTCCACATTATTGATGCTACCCTCCCTGTTAGATAACAGTTCTTGGGAGGGTATCAGACTATTGTTTGGTCAATTGGGAAGCTCTCCAGCATCTGAGGAGTGTACAAGTGTGTGATCCACAGAGCTTGCAGATATCCGTCTAGAGTTGTTACCAGAGAGAGTACGATTGAGGATATTCATCAGATCATCATCAGATAGGCAAATATGGCCCATATGAAGGATGATCTCCAATTCCTCTAAGAGTAGTTTCTCCAAAGTTGGAGAATCTCTGGAAGTATTAAGGAACTGATCAATTTGTTGTATAGCTTCACTCTCAAGGTCTGTCTCGAGACGAGAGTACCTTGGAGGTGGCTGTTGTGATGGTTGATTGTCCTCATCTATTACAAGTGCTGGTCCTACCCACATATTTATTCCTCGATTCAACCCTTTCTGACTAGGGGAAATCCTCGAAGTCGGATTAGGATTGAATACAACTGGTCTAACTGGTTGTACTTGAGTTGGATAAGGAGTTGGTTGTCTATGGGGGGCATTTGAAACAACAGGTCTTTCCCAGATGGAATGTTCATCTGAGTAGATTCTTTGGACTAGTCCAATACACTCTGCAACAGAGCGAATCTGTTGGAACAAGTGTTCCAAATCACTAGACACTGCCTCTATCCAAACTTGAGAAGAGAAGGGCAACCCATAGAGCTGTGGCCTTATCTCCTCTCGAGGGGTAAAGTGTACCCTCTCAGCCATAGGCTGAGGGGCATTATGCAAGATAGGGACACCACGAGTAATCCAACCAGATCTGAAAGCTCCTTGAGAGCCTTTATGACTCTGATGGTTTCATTGCATCACACACAAGAAAGGAAATAAAGAAATAAAACAAAGGAAATAGCTTACTGTTGTTGTGGTGAAGGATGATTTCTTGAGTATCCAAGAAAATAGAGCAGAAGTATCCTGAACTCAATAATCAGTCCTTGTCCACAATAGTTGGTTTAATAGATCGCCTATAAAGAGAACTATTGCCTGTGTTCCCTGCAACCAGGTCAAAGAATCTGGGCCTTATTATCCCAGCATCCTCAGAGAGCGTCCACCAAGACAGTGTCAGCATCTAGAGTGCTTACTAAGGGTCTAGACCCCGTTCATGCTGACCTCTATGGAGTCACCCCACCATTGGTTTGAATTCAATGTCTTTCTGCTGTCTGAGTTCAGAGAACTACAGAGGGTTGAGGTGCAAATGACCATACAAATACCTTCAGACATCAGGAAAGGGGTCTGTGCATGTGTGCCCAGAGTTTGCCACCACCCTGTCAACAGACCATAAGGGGGGCCTTATCTGTCACTGGACGTATCAATATTCCATGCACAAGCTTCGCCCCCAGGTGGCAAGGTAACAGCTGTGAATAGCACTAGGCATTTTCCCCATCTGCTCCTAGTATACTTCACCCTTGTGATACAGACATCGAGTAACCTACACCAATGTTAAAGGTTAGTCCTGACACCGCACACCACCTTTAGCGGGGCTCATAACCTGAAGAAAGCAGTGTCAATTCTGCCTCCTAGGTTAACCCAGGAGCAAAGTCCACAGCGAGGAAGATGCAAGAACTGAGTGAGGGAAATACTCACCCTTTGTCTCTGAGGTTACTGAGGGGACTTGAAGGTAGGGAAGTAGAGGTAGTCTGAGTGAAGACTGTATTGCTGACTCTGGGGATTTATTCTCCAGAAGTCTGGAGTTTATATATATACAGGATATGCACACAGACCATGTACATATTGCCTAATCTAGAGGGGTGACGCGTACACTAGATAAGAGAGATAAAGGCTATTGGTGGGATCAATAGCTA
>JBBPML010000321.1:0-28889 GCA_038090275.1 Austroboletus novae-zelandiae | reverse complement strand
GCTTCTCTTCCATTCTGCCACACCTCATGGTGGCCTCATGCTTATGCTTCTTTACTTCTTAGACCAATCATGTATTTTCTCCTTATCATGGTACGATGTCTCTTTATAGTAATAGACCAAACATGTATATACAATAGAATAGTATATAAACCCCCGGGTCGTCAAGGCTGGCTCCCCAGCTTTGATAACTTGGAGTTTTCCTCTTACCCAAGTATCTCCTCTAAAGAAGGCCCAAGTGGTCTATTTCCCTCATCATCTTTATTGTTGTTCAAGAGTGTTTCAGAAATGAGAGGGCCACTTCTGTTTGACTCACTTTTGATTGAATTAACCACTCACCGCTTTCACTCACTGACACCGCCCTATGCTTTCAACTTCGCCGACCATCTTACTGAATTTCCCTTCCAACGACTCTGTCTCATGCTTTCTGTTCAGCCAATACCATCTCGGTTCCAATCCTTACACCTAGCCCTGACTCACATATTTGGTCAGCACCAGTCCAACCCCTTGTTCCCCCACTGACCTCAGTCAGTTGGTCAGTCTTCAACTTCAGTCAACTCGGACTGCCTTCAGCCCAGTTTCCTCAAGCTCAGCTTTCACTTGTCCAGTCCCTAGCATTGCTCTCACTCCCTAGTTTTCACAGAGTCCATCTTCAGGGCAAGCCTATCACTTCCTTCACCCCTTTTGTTGGCCAGAGCAATCAGGGATTACTACCCCTCTTGCTCTCTCAGCCAGGTTTTAGTCTAATTACCACATTATCACACATAAGACACAGAGAAGACACACTCACCTTACTCAGTAATACAAATCATGAAAGCACATGCACCAATGTTGTCTTTCAATCTCTTCTCCTTTAGTAACATACAAATGCCTACTATATAACCTCACTTTTATTCAATACAAAATTTATTTTTGTCTACATCTTGCCACTCACACATACAGTTTCCCACACAATTGTCATGCATACATTGTGACCAATGAATTACATACAAACAAAATGTGCCATGACATCTGAAGGAAATGCACACTTGCATGTATTTGCACCACACCATCAGGTCAAGGTAGTCACAGTGATGGGGTACATATTTGTATTGCAGCATCTGGTCAATGTAGTTTGGTTATGATGATGGGGTATGGCATTAGATCAATGTAGTCGCAGTGATGGGGTATATATGTGTACCACAGCATCACATCTGTAATGGCACAATGAGTACCATCTGAAAGAAGGAATGAAGGAGTTGTAATGAAGGATTGTAACAAAGGATCAGACTGGACATGTCATGGGAGAAGAAAACAGAGGCATGTGTCTCCTGTGCCTTCTAAAGTCATGTGTTCCTGTTGTTCAAGTCGCCGACTCATTGATAATGTGACCAGTTGTCCTTCAAGCTTCAAGTTCCATCGACATCCTCAGCCTCTGTATAATATCACATTACAGCTACATGATGTGTCCTCATGACACTGATGATCTCCACCTGCTACTAGTTACTTGCCAGGCTATGGCATACATCACAGCTACATGGTGTGTCCTTACAATGTCATGTCAATCTCTTCCTCAGTGTTTGCCTGCATGTGCAGGCAGTGTGTTGTTGATGGCATGTTCTTGCAACACTGATGATCTCCACCCATTACTAGTTACTCACCAGGCTGTGGCATGCATTGCAGCTACATGGTGTGTCCTTATGACACCATGTCAACCTCTTCCCCAACATTTGCCTGTGTGTGCAGGCAGTGTGGTGTTGACAGCATGTCCTCGCAATGCTGCATCTCTTCCCATTACTTGATGACAACATGTTGACAAACATCAATGTGCCAGCTCACCACCAACTCCTTCCAACCACAAAATGACAATGTCATGTCAACCATTGGCCTGACTATGTTGACAACACACTCCATCCCACCTCTCTCATATTCTCAAGCACCTTAATTCAGACCCCCAGCTGTCAGTCAGCAGGCTCCAATCACCACATCAGTATGCTGCCAAAAACAACCACATGTGTGCATGGTCAGTTTCTCCAGGTGAGCTCTTATTTGTCTTTTTTCGCCCTGCTCATCTCCCATTTCCCAGCCTCATGTCGATCATCTGCAGTGAGTTACATTGAACCAGGTGAGTCTCCATTGTCATTCTTTTTTATTCTTTTTTTTCCCCATTCATCTCCATCCATGATGCCACAGTCAACATCTACACCTCATCAACACCACTGACAACAAGATAATGATGTTGCCATTTTGCTAATACTAGCAATGGCAGGATGACAATGACAATGCAATGACAGTGACGATGGTGCCCTATCAACTCCAGTGACAGTAAGATGACAGTGGTCAAAGGGTGGACAGAGAAGCTTGTACATTGCTCATACATTTACCCTTCTTTCATTATCCATTCTCATTCTTAGCAACTCATAATCAGTTTCTACTCTAATAATGGCAGGATGACAGCAATACTACAATAACAACAGTGGTGCTTTGTCAACAGCAATGATGATGCTTGCGCCCCATCGATGCCAGCATGCTGACATCAGTGATGCCAGGATGACAATGACATGACAGTGGCACTCCATAATGTCAGCGATGGCATGGCAGCCTGATCAACACCACTGACAACAAGATGATGGCAACATTGCCACTTTGCTAACACCAGCAATGGCAGGACAACAATAATGCAAAAGTGGCAATGTTGACACTCTGTCAACACCAGTGAGGACATGACAATGTCAGTGACAGCATGAGATGAGTCAGCATGGACAACACAATCGAAAGGTGACAGATGTACCAAGGTAACCATTAGTATCATATAGCAATCCCAAGTGACCCATACAACCTGTGAACACTCCCCATCAATGAAGCAAGCTAAAGCCAGGAGCAGAAAATGTCAGCACAAGGTGCAGAAGGCAAAAACTCACCTATCAGATCTGAAGATTGCATCAAGGCCAAATTGGGGCTAATATCAGTGATCAAACACATTATATATGGTCTAGGCAAGGTGGAGGATCAGCAGTGAACTGACTAGTGCATAGGAAATACAACAGCACCCCCCAGCACCACACCGCCAAAGATACCCACCAGATGATGACAATGGTGTAGCAGCACAACAGCACTCTGAACACTACACTGCCAATGACAGTCACTGTTATAAGTATCCTAATGGACACTTGTAGTGAGGGCCTGCCCAAAGATTGCCTGCGAGTCTTATTTCCAGAAGACTATGGGCTGGTTGAGGATGAGTCATTTTATTCCCTTCCCTCTGTGGTAGACTATTCCCCTGTCATTATTCCTCTTATGGACTCACTTCCCTATAACATTTCCTCTTTAGACTTTTAGCCAGAACAGTCTGGTTGCTTCTATTTCATTTTACTATTCCATCATGAACCTTACCTCCTCCCTTGATCCACCCTTCCAGATCTAGTGTTTTCCTATTCCATCCCGGTATCACTTACACCATAGGCCATTGTATTACACCATATGCTGATGCTTAGTTATATTTTCACATCAGCTATTGCACACCTTATATACCTGCCCTATGTGGCCTATGTACCCCAGCTAAATCTGTGCAATTATATGCAGTATTTGGTCTCACTCCAGCATGAAGGTTCCACTGAGACTCTACCCAGATTTCTATAGGACTTAGCGTCACCTTTGAGGACACTCTGAGAGATCAGACATTGCGCAAGTGTAATAGCCACTGCACACCGACATGTAGAGTACTGCATGGGTATGGGTAACCCATGGTGGATATAGAGTATGGGTATCCATGGGTATGAGTATGGGTTGAGATTGAATAACTTTTGTTACTATCACCCATGGGTCTTTACTCATACCAATACCTGTACCTTTTGGCCTGATGTTTTTCAAATTTCTAATGTAGTAACATGGAAATGTAATTTTAAAATTTATGTGGCAATATAGAATGTAATTTTAAAATTTATGGGCATGATACAGAATGAAACTTTATTTACAAATGAAGAACGTGTTATAAATTTTGGACAGAGAATCATAGCCCTATACCAATAACCCTAAGTCCATGATGCACTCTAAACAGGTATCCTGCCTCACTGAAAAGACTCAGGTATTGGCAGCCTCATCTGCCAATATCACTATGAATCATGCAAAACCTACTACAGATGGTCCCCACCATGATGGGGCAGTTATCACGAAGAAGCACCTACAGATTGACCCTGACAACAATGGAGTTGACATAATATACCCAAAGAGTTCTGACAGAGAGAATAGCACACTCACCAAGCACACAAAGATGAGCAGATGTAACCAGCACAATAATGCTGGTGACACTGTGGATGAAAGCTCAGATGCAGAGCTTGATGTGTATCTAAAACAATATAGCATTAATTCTACTGATGAACAAATAGAGCAAATGATGAAAGATTGGAACTTACCTATATATGGCTTTTTCATGCCTACTCCAAACATCGAGTATGTTGATCAGCATCATTCTTATGTATTCAAATGCTTGGCAAAAGGTTGCCAGCATAAAGTATGTTGATATCTTTATACTAGCAACAAGGTGTCGACATGAAACATGCAAAAGCATGTGAAATCATGCTGGAGCAAAGACATCTTGAAGACGATCTCTGAAGCAAAGGACATAGAGACCACATGCAACGGCATTGCAAATTATATTGAGGATGAATCAGTGATGGCCACTTTTGAACAAAAGGGAAAGGAAAGGTTAGTTAAATGCATAGGCAGCATACCCGCACAGAGACAAAGTACATTACCCAGAACTTGATCACTGGCCTGGTAAAGCATTGAATTTGAGGCTGTTTGCAGAGCGGAAATTGTATGATGGGTTGCAGAGGGCCTGCGGCCATTCAATATTGTTCAGAATCAAGGTTTTCAGTGCTTGATGAAAACAGGATGGCCAGAGTATTACCTACCTCATCCAACAACAATTCCATGTGATGTTCAACTTGTATTCATGAATGTGTGCAAGTGAATTGCTAAGATGCTTCAGGTGAGCACAATTAGTTGTAATGGCCAGAATTTAATAAGCACTTACCAGGAATATGATGGGTGAAATGACTCTCTAAGCTGTAGTATCATCAATGCGTGATATCATGAAGTCAGATGGGAACCAAAGTGTTACCCAAACGATCATGAGAGAGGAGTGGAACATTACCACACCAAATATAGATAATTAGAGCTTTTCCCTATCATGAGAAAAAGAAGCAGAGCATGTCCCTGTCATGTGAGTCTAGCTTTGACTGCTTGTGAGAGGAAATCTCCAAGACTTCAAGACTGGAGAGCCAGCCTCATCATCATGGGTGTTTATATACTATTCTATATATTTATATATATTGTCTATAAGCTATGTTACAATGTCCAATGTGCATAGGGTATAGGGTAAAGGTGATCATATAAAAAGAGGCTCATGCATGTCCAGCGCATGTGCAGGTGTAGAATGCCATCAAGGTGGGAATGAGGCACAGCCTTGGTCTAGTTATCAGGTATGTGGGAAAGGTGCATCCTGTCATAATATATAAGAATGGAAGGGTGGAGATGACTTCCACATCAGAGGTCACATGACTGCAAGAATATATAGATGTCAAGAATAAAGAGGGGAAGATCATGGGAAATGACTTCATCATTGGATGTCATGTGACTGTGAAAATTGAAAGTATAAATAGTAGCATGGGAATGAGTTCGATGCTTCAAAGTCATGTGACCACAAGAATATATATCCATATGAGAAGTGGTCCAAACCCCTTAGTGGAATGGACCAGTCCCCTTGCTAAATAAGGCAAGCCTCCTTCTTGATAAGATTAGATGCGATTGGCCAGCCAATGGTGAGCATGTAAGACTGCCATATATAGTCTGATCAATGGTCCAGAGCATGGATATACAATGTTATAGGATCCATGCTTAGGTAAGTTAGCCCCTGTCTTCAAGGGACCTTGAGTTCAATCCTGCGAATGGGCAAATATTGGAACACCTGTGGTGGTGTCCGAATAAGGATAGATTGGCAAGCCTCATGCCTGGAAATGCATAAATGGAAGCATAACATGTGTCAAGCATGCTGTAATAAAGAGGACATGCACTGGGCATGTGTCTTGAGATTGTTACATGTGTCTAGCATGCATCTGTTATAGATAGTGGTATAGCCTTCAAGGCTGTGACCATCTAGGATTGTGACATCATGGTTCAGGCCTGTTTATGAGGCATGATATCATAAGTAGCAGTGCAAGCACTGTCTTGAGTCAGGGCTTGCTGACTAAGCAGACAAGGGATAGATAGGGGACAAGAGTCTAGCCCTTGTATGTCTTATGAGGTGAGTCACATGATCGTCATGTGATCATGGATTGAAATAAAGATAAGAGATGTCTTGCCACCTTGGTGTGGGGAGAGTACTCCATAGATAGCAGGTCTTACATCTGATAAGATAAGGATTTAGGAGTCTGGCTCCTGTGTGTTTTGAATAAGATATCGGCATCTAATCTATAGCTGTGAGAGAATCATGATGCTTGATCATGTCAAAGGATCATGTACAGATGATTTGATAAGATAACAGAAAGGGATCTTGCATCCCTGATAAGATAAGGATTAGGGACACATTATCCCGATAAGGCTTGGGTTTAGGGACTTGTTGCCCCGAATAAGGATAAACATGAAAATGAAAGAAATACAGTATGTGCTTTTCTCAAGTCATGTTCATTGATCCATCGAGGACATATAAGATAAGCCCACAAGGGGCATGTGATATCCCCCAGGGACTTCTGTTCATTACAACAGGAAGCTGAGCTTTGCAACTGATACCTGGACTTTGCCAAATCACAAGGCATTTGTGGCTGTCATAGCTGTCATGGCACATCTGTGTCATCAGGGTAAGCCTCTTGCCATGGTACTCAACATTGTCAAGGTTGCAACAGTGCGTACAAAAGAAGCCTTATATCATGGAATTGCTGACAAAAGGCCAAAATTAGTCCCATAGCAGCATGATACTCATGGAAGTATTTGCCAATATTCTGAAACAATTTGGCATCTCAGATAAGATCTGTTTCGATGGGTTTGAAACAATATGCACCTAATACATAATACCTTGAAGATATTGAGTATCATGGCTAACAATGCATTGTTGAATGATACAATGACTAAAGAACTAGGTGACATGCTCGCCCACTTTGGAGGAGAGGCTGAAAGAACACAATGTTTCTTGCATATTATCAATTTAGTTGCAAAGTCACTAATCAAACAGTTTGACTTACCGAAAGAAATGAAGGGGGGTGCAGAGAGCACCAACAGTGAATTGAAGAAATTGGTGGATGATATTGAACTTGAGGACCTTCAGATGATGGCAGAGAATAGTGAGGGGCATGACAATAGAAACAATCTTGAAGAATGGGTAAACAAAATGGATATCTTGACAGATGAGAAGCATGAGGAGCTCGAATGGCACTTGAAACCATTGCGTCTGATCCTGGCAAAGGCAAGTCCAAATCAATTTGATAGAAAAGTCAAACTTATCTATAACAGATCCGCAAGTTGTCATTCAAAATCATTCACTCCAGCATGATACTCCTTCCTGCATGAACAACCACACTGCATGAACTGGGTATTGCTCACAGGACTCTTCCATGGGATGTTTCAACTCATTGGAACTCTACATTTGATATGTTCGACTGTGCACTGAGGTATCATGGCAGAATAGATGCAATAATGGATAAGAACAAACTTGATCTTAGCCACTATGGGCTTAATAAGCATGAATGGGAGTTGTTGGAGCAGTTGCATGATATTCTCAAGGTATATGGTGGAGTTGGTGATTTGTAATATGCCAATTGAACACTGATTGAACATGTTCAGATTTTGAAGGACACAACACTCTTTTTCTCCCATGCAACACCCAATCTTGCCATGATCATTCTGGCCATGGATTTCATCAATGAGACATGTACTGCTGGCTTACTCAAGAAGCAGAGAATCAGTCCCGCAATCCGTGCCATGATAGGCCTTGCGAAAAAGACCCTCAACAGATACTATTCGCTCATGGGTTTATCTGACTTGTATCGCATTGCTATGGGTACACACTTTCTCTATGTCATTTTCAGTCATATCATTTCATCATTTCAAGTTCTTCATCCTCAACACAAAATGGAGTATTTCAAAGAGGCCAGGTGGTCCTCTGAATGGATCGAAACTGCACAACAACTTGTGTATGACGTCTACAGCAACTCATATGCAACTTGTCACTTTGCACTATCGAAAGAACAAGACTCTGAGGCCTGGGAAGGTGACAAAAGACAAGGTAGGTCAGACTCAATCACAATATTACACACTTGCACTGAGTGATACACATAACAGCAATTGTCAGACAACATGTTTGATGTCCTTCCTTCGCTTGCTAGATCTAGTAAAACAAAGGGTTTGCAGAATGAATTAGATGTATATCTTGCAGCCGATATTGTGGATGTTACTGATGTGATTGCTTGGTGGGTCAAACATCATGAGATTTATCCCTGACTATCTCATATGGCAATTGATTATCTTTCAATCCCTGGTAAGTGATTACACTGATATTCGTGCATGAAACCTATTGATTTGGTAATAGCTACATCAGTAGATGTTGAATATCTTTTTAGTCATGGCCGAATCCTGCTCTCACATGTTCATAACCGTTTATCTGCTCAATCTATTTGTGCCTTGCTCTGTCTTGGATCATGGAGTCAGTTGGACCTCATGAAGGATGCTGATGTGAGGAAGGTGATTGTCATGAATGATGTTGAAGGTGATGAAGAGGTGGAGCTTCCAGATAACTGGGATATAATAGAAATTAATTAGTTATATATTTACTATGAATTGTATATACTATACCCCTACATACCCTTGGGTCAATCCATCATGGGTAAAGATCCATGTACCCCCAGATGGTATCCACAGACTTTGAGACCCATGGGTTGATGGGTATGGGTTGAACATGGGTAGGGTGCAGGTTGGCATCATGATATCCATGAATTTACCCATGCAGTTCCCTACTAACATGGGTGCAGGGAGTGCAATGGTGTCCCCAACACCATGTGGCCAATGACATCCACCAGATGACAATGACGAGGGTGCAGGAAGCACAATGGTGCCCCCAATACCACATCACCGTCAACTCCCATTGGATCATGGTGGTGAGTTCATCCTCTCCTATTCTGTTGACTGATGCTCCTAGCAGTGGACTTGAGCTTGCCTCATCAGAGAAGCTACACATCAACAAAATAAACATGCTGAGTCAAGATAGGACTCAGAGTGGCCAGATACCAGTACCTTTGCCCTGAGTCTGGATACTAGTGACTAGAATTCAAGTAACAGAACTACTTAGTCGAAATACATAAATTAAATCACTTCTCTGACAATCTCTACAGGCATAGCACACAAACACTTGCTTGTCCATGCTGACTGGCCCATTTTTCCATGAGAAAGAAATACCACCCCTTTCAATTTCTTCACATCAAATGCATATTGACCTCTTGTGTTCTCCATTATCCAGGCACTTAGAATGTCAACATTCGAATCTAATGCCACCAGGCTTTTACAATCTGCTTCCACGTTTCTTGCAGGATACCGCAGCTTGGACATTGAACAGGTATAGTCTTGCCCCATGGTTGATAATTGCAATGTGTCCAAAAGTATCTTGTGGTGTTGATAACCTTGTGATCCAGTGAGAGCAGCAAGAGATAAATGCCTGAGTGGCAGTGAGGGTTGTTTGATTTACCCAAGGCAACAGGAACAGCATCTGCAAATAAGTGACCTTAAATAAGAGTCTGTTCATGCCCATGCCACCGATGGATGAAAATGCGGTGCATCAATGCAGTTGAGGCACAGAATCCAAATCTGCTGTGATGGTTAACCTGGTTAGTATGAAAATGCTAAATGACTGACTTTGCAATCACCCTTGTAAACTTGGTATAACTGTCAGAGAGATGAATGTATTCCTGCAGCTAAGCATATACAGGATCATCTTCAGAGCAATTTTCTTGAATGGACCAAGTAGTACATTGAATAGCTGTATGGTGACTGTAAGTATGATGACAATAGAACATGACACAACATACTTGCTCAATATCAGTGCTGAACATCTTCTCATTCTCTTCACCAGTGAATAAGTTGCCTTGGTCATCATCTGTGTGTGTAGATATCACAACAATCATGGTGGTGGAGTCCATAGTATGGACTTGTTCTGCCAGCTGAGAGGCATTCTTGAGATACGACTTGCATTTTTGCTCAGTTGTCAAATCAAATGGCATATCTTTCGTCATAAACTCAGAGTGTGAATAAAGTACAGCTGCAGGAAATCATATAGCATTGTAATTGGGCCTTTTTCAGGCACAGTCTTCAAGAGAAGGTGAAGGATTGCTGTGACTGATGCATCTATGATCAACTTCAGTGAGAGCTCAAACTGGCCATATACCTGCACAGGTTGAGGAAGTACAGAAACCCCATTCTGATAGAAACCCTGTAAAACAAATTAGACAGCAGCAATAGGTGTAGATATGCTTACCATGAAAGGCATGACCATCTTTGTTTTCATATCATCCATTAGATGGCAGGCAAGGCATAGATAGACAGTGTTATTTGTTTTGAGAGCTGGGAGATACTTAGCTGGAACAGAAATGCACTTTTTGCACTTTGATTGAACACATAAGTCACAGCACCAAAGTTCTCCACTGTTGATACATATGTGACAAAACAAACAGTTCAGGTGTGAAAATTTCAGAAAGTACATAAATAAAAAAATTATTACTCATATTGTTATTGTCATCAGGTGAATCCTCTGAACTATGCTGCCTGAGTGAGATTAAGGCTGCAAGGTTAAAACAGATGGTTGATGTGACTTTGAGTTCTCAAGGCATTATTCTGACACAGCTTGGACAGTTCTGCATGAGGAGGGTTGAGGGATATACATGGGGTAGTTCCACCTGTCGTCTTCTTGGCAGTTTGCTTTGTGCAAACCATGCAAACAAGTCTTGTGGTAGGGGGAAGGTCAAATTTAGTCAAGCCATACATGTGATCAGCAAATTGGGTTCTGCCACTCCCATCTGGGAAATGTTTTCCCACTCAGCAATCACAACTCACTCAAGCCTCCTACTACTTGATAAGATGAAGCAGGTGAAATCTCAGTTTTCAAATTGCATGTGTTATAAGCAAGGCAGGTGGCAATGTGATGGGAATTGATGCCTGTCACACCATCAAAGTGGGCATGCTCTGATTCTTTCATGCAAGCATCCTCTGGGGCAAGAGTGAGCCCTGCAAGTTTTGAGCCATCAAGGACCTTGCACCCATGGACAGCATACCAATGCTATGAGTCAAATGTGCTCTGACATATTGAATCACAGGCAGAAGGGGGAGGACGAGATAGAGACAATATTTTTGATGGTGGATGGGCACAAGCACATATTTAGATAATCACTGCTGGTATGCTTAGCTCTGCTGCTGCTGCCAAACCAGCTGCAGGGCATAGTGACAACAAGAATGCGATGTACTGTTGGTACTTTTTATGAAACACTCTTGCAGTTCAAGCTTTCAAGTAACAGTCATTCAACTGGGAGATGCAGCTGATATCAATACCTGAACAATATGTTTCACAAAAGCTATGACATTCCTCCTGTCCAGCATTATCTGTTATATACTATTGGTCTTCAACAACATGTGGAGCATTCTCTGGAGTGGTAAACTGCTATCAAACAAATTCTCAGCCTTGTCATACAAAATGCACCTTCCATCTGAGAAAAGTGCCCACTTGAAGTCAGGTATAAGTGTGATCTGAGTGGATCTCTCCCTCATTGTCATATCTTGCTGGTTAACACCTAATCTTAATCTCATGAATCAAAAGAGATGCCATCAATTATTCTTCATGTCACCAATTTCAGACATGTTATTGACATCACAGACAGGTCATATACAATACATGCGACAAGATTCAGCATTGGGTGCATCACTGGGTACAACAAGAGATTGAACACATCTCTAGATATAATGCCTGTACTGAATTTTGTGGAACCTGTCCCTAGATATGCTCACAGAGATATAGGTTCAGCAAGAGGTTAAGACATTGGAAGATCTCTATGGACCCTAGAATACTTTGAAGATTGACTTGTCAGCTTCACCAGCATTGCATCATCCTCAGCATGTTGCTGTTGTGCAACATGAGCCTGGATGAAAAATGGCAAGAGGTCATTTACATGGCTGAGTGTGAAGGACAAGTAGTACATTCTCTGAGAATACAAGCAGTGGTTCATTTGCTGCATCTGGATGTTGTTGCTTTTGAAAGGACAGGACTTTGGAGTTGTTCCTTCAGAATCCACTCATCTTTCAAACACTCTGTGAGACCGAGCCAGCTGCAGACAATGTGCATGTTTGGAGTCCCCAATTCCAGTGATAAGAGATTTTGAGATAAATGTCATTCCCGAGGGCAACATGGGCAACTCTGGAAAAAATTATGAGAATAGAGTACTTGTCATCCTGAGCTCATGATGAAAAGAGCTGAAGGATATGAGATCATACACCATTACTTCAGAGCAGTCAGCAGCATTTTGTATGGCCTTGGATTTAGGTGCTAAACCTTGTGCTGTCTTATCTACCACCACACTTTAAATTTAGAACCCTGGCAGGTTTCTGGGTTCAGGTTTTCTTGGACAAGGTGAGAATATGTACTAGGGATGAGGTGATGATCAGTTGATCAATCAAGATCAATCAGGTCCAAAACTAAGGATGATGATGGCCTTGGTCATGCATGCAGAAATAGAGAATGCTAGATTCCACAATGTTAATCTGAACTTCAGACTGCCTGCTGTGATCATGCTGTTGAGGCAATCAGAAAGAAGAGTAGTGGGATGTGAATGGATTTAGAGGAAGAAAAAATGAAACAGAGAAAGAAAAAACTTATTAAGGGTGCACTGTCATTGTTATCAGCATGATGACAATGTTGGCATATCATCTGTGGTCGAGGCAGTGACTACAGTGGTGAGGTGTGAGTGAATTAAGAGAAAGGAAAGACAAAAGAAAGGGAAAAATAACTTACTGTGGGTATATTATTGTTATTGTCATTGTCAGCATGATGATGATGTTGGCATATGGCCCATGCCCACATTGTCATCACCATGTCACCCTGGGGGTATATTTGTGTGGCTCATGTGCTCACCAATGTCATTGCCATGTGGTGATGGGGGCTCTTGCATAACCCATGCCTGCATCATTGTCATTGTGCTGTGCTGGTGGCATGTTTGTGTTGTCCATGTGCTCACCATCATTGTTGTTGTGTCATGCTGGGGGTGCCCTTGCATTTCCAATCCCCACATTCATTGCTGAGGTTGCTGCACATGCATAAACAAGATGGTGAAGGGCTGAAAAGAAGTGAGGAGGGGCTGCAGGTACTCACCATGTGTAAATGAGATGGAGAGGGGGAAGGGGGGTGCTGAGGTCACCGCCGTGTGTGAACAAGAGCATGAGGGCTCTGAGAACACCCACTATGCACAAATGAGACAGTGAGGGCTGAGGGAGTGCTGAGCTGGGCATGAATGAGAGCACAAGTGGGTAAGGGGGGCTGTGGGACTTACTGTGCATAAATGAGATGGAGAGGAGGGGGACTGCTGGGGATGTCATCCATGCATGAATGAGATGATGAAGATAAGGCCTTGAGGGGGTAGAAATACTCACCGTGTGTGAACAAGATCCAGGGAGAGTTGTACAACATTTGTTGACATGCTGGCTGGGCCAGTGGGCTGGTGTTGATGATGTTGGTGCATTGTCTGTCACTGTAGCTGCTGTGCCATCATCATAGCTAGTACTAGAAAAAAACAGTAAAACAGACAGAAAAAAACATACTAATAATGCACAGACTGTGTCACATTAGGGTTCACAGTGTCAGCATGAAGGCTAGCAGGGGTGAGTGTGAGAATGAGGATATCAATCAGTAAGCATGAGTGAACACAAGTATGGATGCGCTCATGCTCACAAACACAAAAAAGCTGGGCAACAGTAGGAAAAGGTTTGATGTCAAAAGCCACAGCCCAGGCCCCAGGCTTGAGGCCCACTGTCATATCCCAGATTTTCACCAAGTTCCCTCTAGTCTTCTGGTCATATTACCTCCAGGGATATATCACTGGACCTCTGGTATTATCTCACCATCTGTCTACTTCAGACATTGTATGTTACTTTACAATATGTTCCTGTTTACCTCCTCTTAGTTAGACTCCATTCTGACATGCAGTGCTTAAGGTAAGGAGCACAGCTCCAGCTGTGTGACTAACTGGCACTGCACCAGAACCTCAGAACCTCTGTTCCTCTGATTTCCACTTTACTCTATTCGGACTTCATCTCTCCATATATAAACTCCTGTACTTTGTCTCTGTACCTCAGTTTGAATATCAACTTAGTCTCCACCCTTCCCATTCTCCACCATTGATCTCTTGTTGGTGTTCTCACACCTGAGTCTTGAAGACTCACCTCCGACCCTCTGACTCTCTGTTCTGGCCCCCTTGTAAATTAAGGACCCTGGACTTGGATAAGGGCACACCACATAAGGTGAAGCCAAAGTCCTTGCCCCAACCATACACCTCTGGCACTCTGGAGATTAGTACCCAAACCCCCATGGAACTGGACTTAACAGTATATTCAAACTCATGCTTGTTACAAGTCCCTTCATACTACATCCCTTCCTATCCCATCCTTCGACAATCACATATGGCTACCCATGTCATGTACACCTGCACTCATTCTCAGAGAATCTGAGAACAGGAACTGGCTGCTCAGCCAAACCCCTATTCATCCTTGCAAGCTCCCATCACATCCCCAAATCTATCGAACAATTCTGAAGCTTCTCTGCTCGTTGACCACTCTCGACTGCCTCTTACACATGCCAACGTCTACTCAGTGCATGCATTGAAGAGCTCTCTGAGAGCGACAACACCACTGAGAGAGCTTTTCCCAGTGGTTACCACACACCACCACCTCCATGCCCATCTCCAGATCACAATGATGGTCCTAGCGACAATTCCACAGATCATGACTCAGACGATAAAGAGCCTCACATCCCCAGAGGCCCTCCAGGCCCTGGCAATGACCCAGATGACAACCCCAGAGATGGTGATGATGAAAATAACAAAGGTGTTAACCTTGAGGAAGTATTGACCAATCTGGCTGATGCTATTTGAGGTCTGTCCTGCTCAAATCACCACCCCAATGACTCTGGTGGTCAATGCACCAAGGTCCACAAACCAGACCAATTCAACGGAATGGAGCCTTACAAGCTCTGGACCTTTTTCATCCAATGTGAACTCAATTTCCAGGACTGGCCTAGGGCTTTCCGGACCAACTGCACTAAAGTTACCTTCTTGCAGTCATTTCACAAAGGAATGGCTCTAGAATTGTTTGAGCCTGACCTCCTCAACATCAGAAACCCCATATTCTGTCCAAACTGGATGGATAGTTACTGGGATTTTGTACTTGAGTTGAACAACAACTTCAGGCCCCACGATCCAGTCAGAGATGCTGAGCACCAGCTTAACAATCTCAATATGAAAGACATACAATGCATCAACAAGTAGGTTGTTGAGTTTAACTGGATTGCTTCACAGGTCCAAGGCTATGGAGAAGGTACCCTCTGGCATCATTTCTACAATGGTCTCCCAGACTGAATCAAAGATGAAATCTCCCACATCGGCAAGCCACCCATGCTCACCGCCCTCTGACACCTCATGCAGTCTATTGACATGCAGTACTGGGAGAGAAAGTCTGAGATATCTCAACAGCAGAAGAACTTCAGGTCTTAGAAGCCCACCTCCAACACCAAACCCTCCTCTGACAACAAGACTGGCAGCCAGAACAACAACAACTTCAAAGGCAAGACCACTACCACTTCCCCCACCTCTAGCTTCTCCAGCACTGCTAGTGCCTCCACTTCTCCCCAAAAACATGACCTCTCCTCAAAGCTCAGCAAAGACAGCAAGTTGACAGTTGCTGAACAGAAACAATGCTTTAACAACAAGCTATGCATGTTCTGTGGCCAAGCTGGACATGTCACAAAAGATTGTCCCTGGTTTACCTCCTGGGCATCCAAAGTGTGTGCCACTAAGCCAACTCTGGAAGCCAAGCTGGAGGCCTCTACCGAGGTGAAAAAATAGAGTGTAACCTTCAATGATCCATACAGCTGGATGGTTGCATTGACACCATATGTGCACTCAAGGAGATCTGCCTCAATGCATCTGCTTTCTCTGACCTCCAATCACTCATGCTTTCTGTTTCTTTAGTCTATGATATCACTTTTTCCCCACTCTTGTAGACTCCAGATCTTCAGATTGTTTTATAGATACTTCATTTGTCAATAAACATAAACTGTCCACCTATATGGTACCTCTGCTCCTTCTCCGACTCTTTGACAGCATGTCAAATTCTACCATCACCCAAGCTCTTAACCTCTCCATTCTCTTTTCAACCAGTGATATCTGTTACGATTCGCGTGTACCATTACTCTTTTCCCCTCACTCTTACCCTAGCTTCTCTACAGACACTGCTCTCGCTGTTCGAGTCCCGCTTGAGCCCTTTTATTATTCCCCTTTTTCTCTTATCATCACTTACCTATTTAGCGTGACTCATCCGCAGTATCCGCAGCTGTACTGCTAATGCTACCGTTATCTCTGACTCGTCCCCTTCTTCGCGATTCTATCGCATTCTATAGTCGAGTCATCTCTTTTACGCTCCGCTTCATTTCCTCTTGACTCGTCTATATAAACCTCTCGATACCCTTGATGTATTCCCCAAGTTAGACCTACCTGAATCTACCTTGATCATCGACTCCTCTTGGGCCCCCTTGTCCCTGCCTTGCTACCAAGTAGGCACTCCCCTCATCCCCCTCGTCGTCGCTCCCCCATAGTGACTCCTTTGTCCCTGCGTCACAACATACGTTGACCAGGTCAACAGCTCACGACATACCGTTGAGGCTGAGGATAGCGGATCGCCCGTCTATCAACCCTTGCCACGTCAGCTGAATAGCGACGTTAACGTCCCCTCGCCCCCTCGTCACTCGGGTCTACGCCTGAGCGTAACAATATCACTCCAACGTCATTTTATGTCACTCTGCTAGATGGCTCCTGCTCCTTAGTCCTTGGACACAACTGGCTCACCTGCTTCAATCTGTTGATTGACTGGGTCTCAAGCAGTATCTCATTCCACCCTACTCAGCAGTCCAGTCCAGCACCTCCAAGCTCATCCCCAACATCTGAGGCCCCTTTGCCTCAGGTCATCCCTCTGTCTTTGCATCGACTTCAGAGACCTGAACAAGATCACAAAAAAGGACTGCTATCCTCTTCCTCACATCTCTGACCTCCTTGATGCTCCTAGCCATGCCAAGATATATTCCAAGATTGACCTCCACCATGTGTACCATCTGGTCTGCATCACCAATGGTGATGAATGAAAAACTGCTTTCTGAACATGGTATGGCTCCTATGAATGGCTTGTTATGCCATTCGGTCTTACAAATACCTCAGTGGCGTTCCAGCAGTTTGTCAATACCATTTTCACTGATCTCCTAAATGTTAGTGTGATCATCTACCTCAACGATATCCTTATTTTTTCCAAAGACATGGCCTCTCACAAAGAGCATGTTAAGGAAGTTCTCTGACACCTCTGGGAGCATGGCCTGTATGCCAAACTCAAAAAATGTAAGTTCCATACGGACTCCACTGAGTATCTCAGTTACTGAATGTCCCCCTCCAGCCTCACCATGACCCCCAACAAGGTTCAGTTGATCCTCAACTGGCCTGAGCCCCAGAAGGTCAAGGATGTCCAATCATTCCTTGGGTTCAGCAACTTCTACTGGCATTTTATCCACAATTACTCTGACATCATTGTTCCTCTCATCTGCCTCACCTGTAAAGATATTCCCTGGCAGTTCACTGATGCCTGTCACTCCACCTTTCAAGCACTCAAGAACACTTTCACCTTCACTCCTGTCCTTACCCATTGGACCCCTGACACTCCTATCATTGTTGAGACTGATGCCTCTGACTATGCTATCACCAGCATTCTCTCCATAAAATGCCCAGACAAAGAAATCTGGCTGGTGGCCTATTACTCTCATACAATGACTTCTCCAGAGCTCAACTATGACACCCATGACAAGGAGCTTCTGGCTATATATGAAGTGTTCCGCTCTTGGCAACACTACCTCGAAGGCTCCGATACTCCAGTTGATGTGGTCATTGACCATAAAAACCTAGAATACTTTTCCACCACCAAGCTTCTGATCCTGCGGCAAGCCCGTTGGTTGGAGTATCTTTCTCAGTTCAACATGGTGGTTCAGTTCTGGCCCAGCCACCTTGGTAAGAAACCTGATGCCCTCACTAGACACTGGGATGTCTATCCCAAAGAGGGGGATAAGGACTACACTTGCATCAAACCCCATAACTTCTGACTGGTATTCACTCAAGAGCAACTTGCTGTGTCCCTATGAGCCACCTACTTAGCTTACCTAGTCCTCCAGGCTAGCACACTCTTCAACCTCAAGAAACTTCAAAGTGATATCCTGTCCAGTCTTTCCTCCGATTCCCTCACCACTCTCCATGTCTTCTTCTGACTTTATCACCAACTCTCGCTGGACTGTAGACTCTGATGGCTACCTATGTCTCAATGGCTGCATATATGTGCTGAACATTGATGATCTTCGCCTCTGAGTCCTCTGGTTTAAGCATGATCATCCCATCTCCAGCCACTTTGGCCAAAACTGCACCCTTGAACTAATTTGACGTGAGTATACCTGGCCAGGCATCTGGACATTCATCAAAGAATATGTCTCCTCCTGTACAGCCTACTCCCACACAAAAGTTCTGAGACACAAGCCCTATGGGCTTCTTAAACAGTTACCAATTCCTGAGAAACCATGGAACTCCATCTCCATGGATTTCATTGAACAACTCCCAGCTTCCTCTGGTCATACAGCCATCCTTGTCATTGTGGATTGTCTCTCCAAACAGTGCATCTTCATCCTGACTGCATCTCAGTTACCCAAGTTATTCCTCCTGCATGTGTTCTCAAAACATGGCGTCCTCTCCTCATCACCTCTGATAGGGGCTCTGAATTTATATCCCACTTCTTCCATTCTCTAGGCAAAGCGCTGGATATCAAGCTTCATTTCATCTCTGGTTATCATCTGGAAGGCAATGGACAGACAGAGCAAATGAATCAGACCATGGAGCAGTACCTCCAGATCTATTGTAACTACCAACAGGACAACTGGTCCAAACTCCTGCCCTTTGCAGAGTTCTCCTATGTAATACTCCAAACACTACCACCGGTGTCTCCCCCTTCTTCACTAACAAGGGTTATCATCCCAACATCACTGTCCATCCTGAACGTGATCTTACCTCTGCCAGAATCAGAGAATATTCAGTAGACCTCATTCTCTCCATCAATTCCTCTGTGAAGAAATAGCTGCTGCTCAAAAGTGATACCAAGGACCAGCCGATGTCAAGTGAACTCCTTCTCTGAACTTTAAAGTCAGAGATCAGGTTTTCATCAAAGCTAAATACTTCAATTCAACTTGACTGTCTAAAAGCTCTCCAAGAAGAATTTAGGTCTGTATCCTGTCATTGCTCAAGCTGGCTCCCTTTCCTTCATGCTTCACCTTCCTGACTCAATGAAGTCCATACACCTGATCTTCCACATTTCCCAGTTAGAAACTGCTGTCTCAAACACCATCTTCAATCATGTTCAATTTCTTCCACCTTCAGTTGAGGTTGATGGTGAATTGGAGTTTGAGATCTCTGAAATCCTCAACTCCAAAGTGGACCACCAGTGAAAACACTGCAAAATCCTCTACTTAGTCTGATGGTCAGGCTATAAAGGAACTGACAAAAAAATCTCCTGGTTGCTCACAACAGAATTGGATCACGCATCTGAACTCGTTGCCAACTTCCATCTCCAGTATCCAAATAAGCCTGGCCCTCACACTTCCTGATCCATTTTCCTTCACTTATTTGTTTCTTTCCATTTTCCTAGCTTTACTCCGATATATACTTCTGTTTTTCCTTATTTCTGTTTTCATTTATATTATCTCTGACTTCCTCCGATTCATTTTGTTTATACATAGAAGAAAAAGAAAAAGATAAATCTATAGTATAATTCTTTCCCTGGCCTTTACTGGCCTTCCATCTCCACATCTTCCTCCTCCAACTCTGGCACATCGTCTTCTGCTGGAGGTTCTTCCTTGTCCTCTTCCTCATCAAACTCCTCCGCTTCCTGATCCAACTTCTCCCACTGCATCACAAGTGACTTTTGTTGATTCTCTGCCATTGCCTCCATCATCTCTGACATCTCCTTTAATAGAGTGTTCTGCTCTGCTGCCCTCCTGGAGTGTTGGTGCTGAGATGTCGCCATCTCCTTCACTGCCTCAATGAGCACCTAGACTGCCTCCACCAACTCCAGGATTCCTTCCATCCCCCTGGAGTGCCTCAACAGTCCTGCTTCCAGCCCATTACCCCGCACCTTCTTCTTCAGCCTCGGTGCCTCAGCATCAGCCTTGCACTTCCTCAGTGCCAGCCCCTTGACCACCTCAATGTTGTTGTTGTCCCCGATGGAGCTCCCTGGCCACACACATCGCATTTTGATTGTGATGCACGTTGCGTATGATATTGCCTTCTTCCCCTCCACCAGCACACATACAATGTTGATGTGGTGGCAGTGGAGGCACACATTCAGCATGTGGTGGACCAGTTCCTCTGATTGAACCTCCGTTGCCTTGTCCTTGGCTCTTGGCTTTGATCAAGCCATTGACTCTGGCTCCTCCTGCCTACTTGTTAGCTCTATTCTGGACTATCTCTGATGTACTCACCTTGTCATTGTCATTGACCACTTCTGATGCCTTCTCCTTGTTCGCATGCTATGCTGCTGTGATCTCCTCCTCACACTTCATGTGCTCAGCCTTCTCTGCCTCCTGACAGACTCTCTCCTCCTGCTCCCTCCTGACATGCTCCTTTGCCTCACACCTCTCTCACTCCTCAGCCTTGTGCTGCTTCCGCTTGTGCACCCTCTGGCGCCACTCTGCATACTTCACCTCACTCAAAGTCTGATCATTGCTGTCATGCTCCTCGAGCTGCTCGTCCAACCATTTGCTGAGGTCAGCATCAAGGATAGGGGTTGTGGCTGATGGGCAGGAAATGATAGTGGTTGAAGAAAAAGCTACACCAAGTCCCATGGTTTATATGTTAATTCTGGACTCTGACTCCACCGCTTGGGCACTTCCCACACCGACCCTTTTCCCCATCACACCTTCACACTTTCACACTTCACATCACACCACCTCTGGACATGTGATCTCCCATGGCCTTCAGGGATTCAGGCCTAAGAGGGGAATACTGTCATATTCCAGAAATTCACCAAGTCCTCTCCAGTCCTCTGGTCATTTCACCTCTGGGGATACACCACCAGACCTCCGGTATTATCTCACCATCTGTTCTACTTTGGACATTGTACATTACCTTGCAATACATTCCTGATCACCTTTTCTTAGTTAGACTCCATTCCAACATGCAGTGCTCAGGGTAAGGAGCATAGCTCCAGCTATGTGACTAACTGGCACTGCACCAGAACCTTGGAACCTCCATTTCTCTGATTCCCACTTTACTCTATTCAGACTTCATCTCTCCATATATAAACTCCTGTACTTTGTCTCTGTACCTCAGTTTGAATATCAACTTAGTCTCCACCCTTCCCATTCTCTGCCATTGATCTCTTATTGGTGTTCTCACACCTGAGTCTTGAAGACTCACCTCCAACCCTCCAACTCTCCATTCCAGCCCCCTTGTAAATTAAGGACCCTGGACTCAGATAAGGGCAAACCACATAAGGTGAAGCCAAAGTCCTTGCCTCAACCGTACATCTCTGGCACTCCAGAGATTAGTACCTGGACTCCTGTGGAACTGGACTTAACACCCACACAATTTGAAGCCCAGGCCTTGAGCCTGAGCCTTGTGTATAGTGGCACAAAGTTTATGTAAAATTTATTATGTTATACAATGGTGCCTGCAGATTCCATTGGTTGCTACAGGCCAGATAATTTTTTTCCTGATGGGCTGTGCTTTGTGACAGCTGCTAATTAGACATATCATCTTTGGTCTTTGCTATGATAGTGACAGCAACTGATGAGAGAATGTATTATATAGTGAGACCTGTAGACAGATGAGCTGTGTTTCCAGAAGCTAGGAGTGCAAGATGACACAGGCAGTAAACATGCATACCCACAGAGTAGGAGTCAGGGCACTCTGCTAAAGACTGTTAGTGAGAACTTGGGAGGATGCGCCTCAATGCACTTCCAAGCAGAAATAATATTGCTTAGTATGGCGCATGGTTATGCCATGACATCACCCAGGTAGTTTAGGCACAGCAATGGGGCATGTGGCTGTAGTGATCGCAACATTAGGGTGGGGTAGTTTGAACACAGTGATGGAGTGCACAGTTGCATGGGCTGAGGTGAATTGGGCACAGTGATTGGGTGCATAGTGGCACCATGGGGCAGGGTAGTTTGAATACTGCAATAGGGTGCATAGTTGTGCCACAACATCAGGCCAGGGTAGTTTGGACACTGTGATGGGGTATTGATGCCATGCCATCAGGCAAGAGTGGGCACAATGAGCACCATTTGCATTCAACTATGAATATATGTAGCAGGGTTCTTCTCCTGGTGCTCAAGGTCTCTGTCCAGGCCAACTTGTGATTTATGGTGGCCTAAAACACTCCAGGAAGGCCTTCAGGCAGTTCATAAAGCCAGGGAGCCAAGTCAGGTCATGTTTCAAGTTCTAGGCTGGTCATGCAGAAGACAGGGTTTGGATAAACAATGAATATAGGACTAATTCAAAGGTTGTGTGAATAGAAGGAGTTGCAATGAAAGCTGGTACTGGCTGGAGGCAGGGACATGGAGAAGCACATGCCTCCTATCTACATGTAATCAAAGACCTTACTCAGTGCTCCCAGCTTAAGCTGGGCAGAGCTACATTTAGCCACTGATGCTGTGATTTAAATTTTTGCAGTTGATGAGACAGCTGATAAGCTAATTTCCATGGCAGCTGCTTTATCAGTGACTATCTGTTTAGTATGTCATCAAAGCAAGCTAACTCTCATGTTGCAGGCAATGCAATGTTTTCATCCAATGGTGTTTCATGGTGTTGTGTTAGACCATTCCAAAGACTCTTATATGCTAGGATGACTGCAGCACCACCTGCAGGACATGTTCAAATCCCAGCCTGAAAAAGTGAGCAGTGTGTGTGTGTACTATGTCCTTGTGCTCACCTATTCTTTGCTCAGCTTGTAGCTTCAAGCATCCAGCTTCTCGGTGTTGACTCAGTTGAAGACTGAACTGAATTCAGACATGGTGGTTTTATTGGATATGCACAGCCACTGCTCATCCGGCCAGGTGGCGCATAGCCATTCTGGCAACAGGGACCATTGATATGAGGCAGCAGTCACTGTGAGTTGACATCTAATTCATATATCCTGAAAGATTTAAGCAATGCAGGTGCAGGTGTTGTCCCAGTACATGGGACCAGAGATTTGGAAGCAGCTCCATACAATCACTGGCACTAAGGGACTCATTCTACTAATGTGTGGACAAGCATTTATGGTGGAAAAGCACTTCATCACAGGCATCCTCCCAATTGTTAAAAGATGAGAAGTGCCATAAGTTGTTGTGCAGTTGGGAGCTGAGCAATGTCATCAGTGTCATATTCTGAATCTAACCCTCATCTCCATACCTCCAATCCCATCTCCAACACATCTTTCACAAACTCCAGCACTTTCTCACACACCTCATCATTCTGATCCTCTGAACCTTGTTCCTCCTCCTCCGACTTGTGTACTTTCTTACTTACATATATCTTCTTGTTCTTCTTTTGTACTAGTCCTGCCTCATAGATATGTCTGATCCTGTGTTCACACAGCTCCAGCCTTTATGTACTCCTGACTCTGCTCTCCAGCTCCACTTACTTACTTTCTGTCAAAGCCTTGGACTTGTTCCACCTTCAATGTCATAGTCTCGTTCTGACTCTGTATATATAGTCTGTACTTCCGATCATGTACTCCAGCTTGTTATTGACTTAGATACATCTCTGCTCAATCCTGATCTCCTCTTTGTCCTTTTCTTCACTTCCTCCAAAATCCGGACTCCTAGAAAAGATTCAGTAAGGGCGCAGTACTCTGCTCTGAGTTGCTGAAGCCAAAGTCCATTCGACAATCCAACTCCTCAACTACTCTGAGATATCAGAGTAAGACCAGAGTTGTTCCGCACAGTCTTAACAGTCAGCCACAATTTTGACATTGTTATAGGGTTCTCTGGCCACTCAGTTCAACCCACCATCATTGCACCCTTCATTCTAAAAGTAATTTCTGGCACCTGCCTTTACCAAAGGAAGGTTGAACAAGTATTGGCTCAGAAAATACCCTTGAAGTGGGATCTGTTGATCAAGACTCTGGTCATCTTGGTGACAAAAGAGTGGCAGCAGTGGTTTGATTAGCCTCAGGTATATCCTGTCCCCTCCACAAGGAAACCTATAGAGATTGGAGCATTGCTGTGGAAATGAAAAATGCCAGGCTGACCATTCAGACATTGAATCACACACATCCCACTGGCAGAAAATTCAGCTGTTTGCAAAATTACACTGTAAGAAGTGTCAATGAGACTCTGGTTGGCTTCCTTGGCCTGATTTCTTGACAGCAATCTCATGATACTTTTTTTACCACAACTTTCCTCTTTCTGAGAAAGAGAAGACCTACAGCTCATGGGCAATGCCCAGCCAATTGATGCAAGACACCAAGTGGAGTTTGTAGTCCCCTGTTTCCATTACAGCATGCTAGCCAACAAGTCCGTTTGGCTGGTAAAAAGTCCAGGAGCCCATCAGGTGCTTTCTGTCACTGGGACTTAAGACACCTCTTAGCTAATGTTTTTCATGGTTGTATATAGTGACCACCCTCCTTCTCTGCCACTCTGTCCTTGTTGCTGTCATCATTATTTACCTTGTCATCATCACTTTTCACCTTGCTGCTGTTGTCATTCACCTTCATCACCATCAGTGTCCACCTTTTCACTGTTGCCATTCATGTTATCACCACCACCATCCACCTTGTTGCTGTTGCCATTCACATCATCGCCAGTCCACTTTGTTGCTGTCACCATTCACTTGTCGCCATTGCTGTTCATGTGAGGGTCAAGGCTAACACCTTGCCCTTATGCTTGATCTGACACTTGTCATGGACTCTTTTACATGTGGGCACTTTATTTTGTTTCATTGATTTGTATTTCAGATTCAAGTGGATTCTGTGCAGTTCTTACTTTAGCTCCATATTACCTGTCATTTGGAGCTTTGTATCTTTCTCCTTGAAGCATCAACATTCAACATTCAGTGCCAGTTATTAGCACTCTTTATTCATGTTTCATTGTGCTCATGTTTTGCTTCATGGCTACATCTGCTTTCTCTATCACCATGCCCACCTCATTGCTAACCCATCTTGTCGCTGTCGCTGTTTACCTCATCATCACCATCCATCTCATTGTGTTCCAAGTTTGTTGGCAAAATTGAGTTCGGACTGGACCTTCTTCTCATCCAACTAACCGCCACACTATAGTTGAGAAACCCCTTCTCAAAGAGTCCAAGTGCTGGTTTGTCCTCTTCCCTATACAATACCACAAGGTTCATTCATTTCAAATCACATGTGACTTGTTCTGATATGTCACCTGATTTGGCAAATGTACAAGGCCAAGGTGTCTTTCTGGATTGCTGAGGAGATGGACTTCTCCAAGGGCATTCTTGACAGAAACAACCGTCTGAATGACAACAAGCATCACTTCATCTCCCATGTCCTCACCTTCTTCACTGCTTCCGATGGCATTGTCAATGAAAATGTGATTGAGCATTTTTTCAACAAAATACAAGCTGCTGAGGCTCACTGCTTTTCCGGCTTTCAGATCATGATGGAGAACATTCACTCTGAAACTTATTCCGACACTTTGTCTTTTTGACACTGTGAACATGATCCCCTGTACCAAGCACAAAGCCAGCGAGGCCCTCTGGTGGATTTCTGACCAGCATTCAATGTTTGCTAAGCGCTTGGTTACCTCTGCCACAGTCAAAGGCATCTTCTTCTTTGATTCCTTCACTTCCATCTTCTGGTTGAAGAAGCACAGTCTAATGCCCAGCCTTACCTTCTCCAATGACCTTATTAGCTGTGATGAGGGAATGCATACCAACTTTGTGTGCTTGCTTTTCAGCCACCTCAAGCACCACTCCATCCAGATATTACAAAGTATATCATCAGAGGCTGCAAAGATTGAGCAAGAGTTCTTGATAGGTGTATTGCAGTTTACTTACCTGAGATTTAGATGTGCTGCCCGCTGCCTTGATTAGAATGAACTCAAATATCATGTACCAATATGTTGAGTTTGTTGCTGATGCTTCATTGGGAAATGAAAAGGTAGCAAATCCATTCAACTTCATGGACATGATTTCATTGCAAGACAAGACCAATTTCCACTTCAAGAAGTGGGTATCTGGCTGCTTGTTAACACTTACATCAAAGATTCTACACTATGTGAACATTTCTTCCACACTGTGGATGTGATCCTGTGTCAAGCACAAAGCTGACTGGGCCCTCTGATGTATTTTCAACCAGTGCTTCATGTATGCCACACACTTGGCTGTCTTTGCTATTAGATTAGCATGTTCACCCAGCAAATGTTGGATGTGCTGTGTGGCCACTCCGGAGATGTTAGTATGGCAAAAAAAGGTGTGTGAAGATGTGCACCTATCAACCTGCCTGCTGAGATAGAGCAAAACTTGAATGTCTTCAAATGTGGAGTTATCCTCATCAACAAGGATTGGAGGTAGTTAATTGTTTTTGATCTGGCTCAGTCATGAAACATCAAGGAAGTTCAAGAGAGTCTGCCACACCAGGTCTTACACACAATGCCTGAAGAGACTGCAGAGCCTCTTATCAGCACAGCAGATGTGAAAAAATTGATCTATAAAGCCAGGCTCTCAGACTGTTGGCATCCAATCTCCTCAGGCCACATGCTGGTTTACATTGATGAAGTGGTAAGTGTTACAAGTACCCTAGTGGACACTTGCAGCGATGGGCTACCTGAGGACTACCTGAAAGTTTTATTTTCAGAGAACTATGGGCTGGCTGATGATAAGTCATTTTATTCCATTCCTTCTTTAGTGGACTCATTTCTCCTTCCATTTAACTCTCCCGATTTGTTTCCTTATGATGTTTCCTATTTAGACTTCTGACCAAAATGGCATGGTCATTTCATTTCACTTCCCTATTTCGTCATGGATCTTATCACCTCCTTTGATCCACCTTTCCAGATCTAGTATTCCCTATTCCACCCTGGTGTTCAATTACATCATAGGTCATTATATTACACCATAGAATTGATGTTTAGTAGTACTTTTGCATCTCCTATTGTATCTCTTAAATACCTGCCTTATGCAGCCCATGTACCCCAGCTAAATCTGCACAATTATACACAGTGTTTGGTCTCACCCCAGTGTGACAGTTCTGCTGAGACTCTCCAGGGATTTCTATAGACTTAGTGTTGCCTTCAAGGACACTCTGAGAAATCAGATGTTGGGCAAGCATAACAGTAAGCTGTGCTTTTATCAAAATCAACTTGGTGGTTTGTTCTCCCACAGCTTCTTTTGTGGCATCAGATTGCATCAGCTGAAGATTCTAAAGTGCAGGCTGTTTTCATGGAATTTGAAACTTTTCATTTTTTCTCAGAGATTCGAGGATGCTGGAGGAAATACGCAAAAACATTGCTGCTGTGTTTGGCGAAGTAGACCTGATGCAAAATCCCAGGTGTGACTGTGGCATTTTACATTATTTCAAGCAGTGGTACTTGGCTAATTCTCCAAAATAACAGAAGTTTTGGAACAAACCTTGCAGACACCAAGCTGCAACATAGTTTTGTATTCTGCAATGTGAGAAAACATTTTCAGTCTGATTTTCCAGCGCTTTGCCTGAGCAGCAGCAAACTACTGCTTTGTTTTGTCTGAGAAAAGCTCCTTCTTCAAAGCCTGGTCCAACCTCAATAGGACATCTGGGTTGGCAGTTGGTTGCATGGTGCAGGGATTCCAGGTGTGTGTGCCGCTTCCATTTCACACCACCAATGCTGACTTGACTGAATATATTCTCACATCCAAGCCAAGACTCTCCTCCTTCAAGAGGCTGAGATTCAGAAGCTCTATGAACAGGGCTATACTGAGCATGCGCGGGACCCTGTCCTGCTACTCCAAGAAAAGATCTTTGTCCCAGATGACGAAGAATTATGACATGATGTGGTGACCAATTGCCACGACACGCCTTCTGCCAGTCACCCCGGACAGGAGAAAACAATAGAACTTGTGCAACGGCACTATGCATGGCCCAAAATGGTCACTTATGTAAAGAATATATCACCTGGTGTGATGTATGTCAACGTATCAAGACAGGCAACAAGCCGCCAGCTGGCAAGCTTGAGCCCCTGGAGCTATCTACAGCCCCTTGGGTAGACGTGTCAGCAGACTTTCTCACAGATCTCCCCCTATCTAATGGCTCTGATTTGATTCTTGTGGTCATAGACCGATTTAACAAAGAAGTCAAATTCATCCCCTGCATGAAGTTGGTAATGGTGCTAGACACTGCACAACTATACTTAAACCACATGTGGACAAATCATGGAATCCCACGCTCTATTGTATCTGATTGATGAAACGACTCAATCAAATAAGAGGAATCGAATAAATAATGGTCACGTCGACCCGTAGAGCTTTAAGGAAAGCCTTGTGAGGAAATCAACAAGACTTCGAAACTGGAGAGCATCCAGCCTCGTCGTCCTGTCTTATATATTGCGTGTCTATGTGTACATGTTTGTA
>JBBPML010000320.1:0-29254 GCA_038090275.1 Austroboletus novae-zelandiae | reverse complement strand
TTGCAAGATACCTGAGAGACCCCCTGGACTTCTATTGGACTTTGTGTCGCCATTGAGGACACACTGAGCAAAAGGACTTGTACCACATACAGCGTCCTACGTTGCGTCAATAACCAAAAGCGTAACAGTTTGGAGAGCAGAGAAGGCAGCAGATTTCATAGGAAGAGGAATAGACCAGTAAAAGGAGGAGAAATCATCTATTATGTTGAGAACATAGCGATTGCTGGAGAAGGATACATGATCAGGATGCTAATTGAGGTCTATGAGAACAATGCCCAACTGCTGGGTAGCATGCCATCCAATATTGTGAATCTTGGGGACACTATTGTGAGTCTGTTTGCCAATAATACAATACTCACAAGTGGAGATTGGGAAGTGAGAGTCAATGATCATACCTAACACCAAATCATGATGAGCAAGCTCCACCACAGCACGGAAGTTAGCATGACCAAGGCAACCATGCCAAGTGAGGAGGGAAGGGGTGGGTGAGGAGAAAAATGCATGGTCAGCAGTGAGACGGCCACCCAAAATGGCATATAGGTGGTGGGAGGTCAAGGATTCATGAAGAATGTGAGAGCCAGAGCAGGAGAAAACCCAGCAGGAAGTAGCATTGAAGTTGACAGAGCATGGAAGATTCAAGCAGAGAGCGGAGACGGAAAGGAGGTGGACAGTGGCATTAGGAACAAAAAGGACATGGTCAAGGGTAATATGGATACTCTTGGCAACGACGAGACAGATCGTGCTGATATCAATAGCTTGAATAGAGGAGCCACTGATACCATTGATGGATAAGAAGAGATGAGCTTTAAGTGGAAGAAATCAGACTCCACATTGCTGATATGGACAGATGCACCACTGTCAATAAAGAAAGGTGTGATGGCGGGGTTGACAATGGTCAGTGTCTGTTGGGAAGGAGCACGAAAAGTGATACCTGCAAAGTCAAAGAAGCGAGAGTGAGAGTGCCAGTCCACCAATGTGTGAGGATCAGACACAGAGAGGAAAAGGGCATCATATTCAGCAGTGTTGGAGGGACCCAGATTGCAAAGGAAGGAGGGAGAGAGAGGGGCACTCATGAGGCCAACAAACTATGTGGTGGTACCAGATGGTATGGAAGGGGTGACCAGTTGAGGCAAATTTTGCAGAAGGAAAGCCTCATTGGTTGACTGGTCAACATGGAAAGCACAACCTTAAGCATCATATTGAACAGTGCCAGAGTGCAAAGTAGTGCTGGAAGGAGGTACCAAGGTTGATGCAAAGGGGTTTGCTCAATGAGCAGCTTTCTTGGCAAGCACTTGGTTGTGTTGGCCAGCACACACACCACCAGACTGGAAGCAATCAGAGAACACATGGCCAATGCTGCAGCAATTAGTGCAGCAACACCAGTGGCCAGGGGCAGCACAGACAATGCATGGCTTAGGAGGACCCCTAGATAAAGCAGGCTTCAATTGTTACAATTACTTATTTTACCTAACTTAATTCCTGCCACTTGGATGGGTTGAACTCGCAACCTACCACATATGGTAATTTATTCCCACACCAAGGTGGAAAGGACTTGTCTTCAAGTCGCACCTAACTTATCACATGACCGCTTACATCAGCAGCCTAGACTCGGTCACATGATCATATCATGTGACACATCACATGCTCAAGGGCTAGACCCTTATCTTCTTATCTATGACATCATACCCTATGCCCTACACATGTTTCACATGCAGCTTCTATCTTGCCTCATGGACAAGGCTATGTTTAATCACTGCTATGCTTCTCTCTTATCAGCCTATAGCATATCTAATGTTTATCATATTTACACAGCTTCTTATCTAACCAATGGGATGTGTTCCCTTATATAGTAGTATTACCACAACATGTACAAACAGTATATAGTATATAAACCCCTGGGTCTCAAGGCTGGATCCCCAGCTTTGAAGACTTGGAGATTTTCTCTCACAGTCTGAAGTCCTTTGATAGACCAAGGGTCTAATTCCTTTATACTATTTGCATAAGCTCTATTAGAGTATTTCATCGATGATGTAGCAAGGGCAAGCATAGAGGAGGAATTGGCAGCATCCAGAATTTGCTGTTCAGTGTTGAGGTGAGAGTGAGCCATCTCAGGGGTGTAGGGGGCAGAAACAGAGCTCTACGTGATGCAATTGGCGATGTGATCATGAACAGAAGGCAGTTCCTCAGATATAGCATTCATCATCATGATGAGAGCGAAGGTGTCTTCAGATGGAATTCCCATAGAGTATATGTGATGCACATTGTTGGTGATGGCCATGCTGGTGGTGGCAAGCCAGTTAGCATGACAATAGCAGATATTTAGCAATTTTTGAATGAGATGGATCTGAGCGATTGGTTCTACATGCTTATGGCAAAGGTGCAGTTTAGTCCAGGCTGAGTGGGCATCATGAAGACCACAAAGGAAGACCTGTTCTTCTGTACTGTAACAATTACAAATCGCTGTGATGACAGCAAGATGATTGGCAGTCCAAATGGCAGTGCCATTGTGGTCTGTAAAAGGGTCAGGGGAAGGGGTAGACCCATCAATATAGCCCCTGGCATGATGCATGAGGATTAGGTTAGAGACCTCCTCTCTCCAGATCAGCCAGTTGTTGTGACCATGGTCCAGTTTTCCTATAATTTTGCTGGTGTCCAAAGTACTGAAGGTGATCTTTGGGATGGTGGTCTTATGGCAAAGGAGTGCATTCAGATCAGTGAGAAAGAGGGTAATGTTGGAGGTCACAGATGAGGGGGGACCAGATATCATTGAGATCAAGGAAGCCAAAGAGGGAATAGTCATAAATAAGAAGGGACCAACAGGGGGTGCATGTATAGCAGCTAGGGCCATTGAAGCAAGAGGAGTAGGGGCAGCAGCAGGAGAAGGATCAGTCTGACTGCATGTATGTGCACAAGGAGCCATACCCAGAGCGATAAGGAATATGACAGGAGTGTGAAAGAAAAAAGATTCAGTGTACAGGTTAAATGTGCATGTAGGTTTAAATAGGGCAGCAACAAGGAGTTATATTGCATCCTAAATGTGGAAGAGTAGCTGCCCCTGGCAGTGAATGCAAGGGGGGATGAAGTTCAAAATAGAGTCAAGTGACCCAAAGCAAGGTACAGGAGATTCTTTGTGTCTAGTAGATATGGGTGGTTAATTATATGCCTGCAGAGCTCATAACCTGTTAAGACTAGACCGAAGGTTAACTGCTCTGACCTCGAACAGAATGAACTTTATTAAGTACCTAGACTGAAGGTTAACTAGATACAATGAGTTACTCATATGGTGGTATGGACATGAGACAACTTACCTGCTCTGACCCCAAACAGAATGGACGAGGAAAGAGGAGCAGGTAAGGGGGGCACAGCCTTTATATATCTGTAGTTGAGTTGGAATGCTGGCGACACAGGATTGTATGCCAATAGGCATTATTCTTGAATTTACAGCACCATATTTTCTGCAGCTGAATGGTGTCGCTGAATGGCTCAATCGGACTATTATGGAAATGTCACATGCAATGATTTTCACATGCAATATCTCTCAGTTTTTATGACCCACCATGGTCCATCATGTGGTGTTTTTACATAACTGATTGTACACATGCGCATTAAATAATAATATACCTGAGGAAAAATGGTCCAAAGAAAAGCCTGATGTGTCTGAATTACAGGAACTCAGATGTTCTATATGGGTTTTTGATGAAACCCTTAATCTCTCAAAAACTGTACTCAAAGCCAAACAATTTGTATTTATGGGTTATGTTGAGGGACCGAAAGCTATAAAGTACTATAACAAAGTAACATGACAGATAAAAGTGTTGAAAAATTTCCAATTCCTTCAAATAGAAAGTGCTCCCATGCCTGCACTGGATGCACAGCATGAAAGGAAATTAGGAAACCAGAATATGTCACAATCCAGTGCAGAGCCACAGGCCAAATTTAGTAATAGTGGGACAAACACAACTATTTGGCCTGAAAAGAGAAAATGTCAGACAGAGGTAAAGGAACCTCTGAGACAGAGTACACAACCTAAAAAAATACATGATTACAGTTAGCTTGACAATCCGCTCCCAGATCTACAAGAATATTACAACAACAATGACAATTAAAATGATCATGTGTTGTCAGTGGCTGAAATTGCTTATCAAGCATTTGCCAAGTCAGATAACAGGTGAAACACTCTAAAGTGTAGTGTAATAAAGAAATGTGGGAGCAGTCACATCGACCCATAGAGGAATGTAAGACAAGAAGAGAAGATCCTCAAGTCTTCAAAGCTGAGGCACAGCTCTGAGACTTGGGGGTTTATATAGTCATGTACAATATATGTACATGTTTGTGTAAATACCATAACAGGGATAGTTTATGGAGATAAGAGAGACATACACCATAGGATAGAGCATGAGCATAATGTGCCATTGGCTGGCAAGAGTCTAGGCATGATGCATGAGATGTGACATTATAGATAGAAAGATAAGGGTTTAGCCCTTGTGTCATGAGGTGTGGCAAGTGCCAGTGTCTTAGACTTGGTATGAAAATAAGATACCATAAGTATCTGATTGAGAGTTTGAACCAGAGGGAGAAAAAGATTAAGGAAAAGTATATGATTGTAACAATGGGCAAGACAATCCAAAATCACTCAAAGAGGCAAAAACAACATTCCCCAAATGGCTTGAATGGGAGAAGGCCATTCAAGCAGAGCTTGCACAATTGCACAACATGGGTATGTGTGATCTTTCCAATAACAGAATATCCATAAGCAATAAATGGGTATTTATTAAAAAATATGGAAAAGATGGAGAGCTGCTAAAATACAAAGTGAGATTAGTAGCTTGTGGGTTTACACAACAACTAGGCATGGATTATAATGAAATGTTTTTGCCCATTGTAAGATTCAAAACAATTCGCACACTATTTGCTCTCTCAGTTGCATACAACTGGAAAATCCAGCAGATGGACATAAAGGGAGTTTACTTAAACAGCACTCTAAAAGAGGAAATATATATAATGCAACCTGAAGGGTTTGGCAATGGAACACTGAGAAAATGCCATTTAATAAAAACTATATACAGATTAAAGCAATCTGGGCACAAATGGAACATCAAGCTCAATTGTCAACTCAAGGGAATAGAATTTACAAATCTTATTTCCAATCTCTATGTCTACACCCAAAATACAAACAATGGCAGTGATATCATCACTGTGTGGATAACTTGTTATTATTCTCAAAGGTGAGCACAGCTATGATTTGCCTCAAAATGGAACTTGAAACCTTATTCAACATCACTGATATGGGTGACCTGTCAAAGATTGTAGAGATCAAAATCAAGTGTGACTAAGTGAATAAAACTCTACAAATCATGCAGAAACAATATATTGTAGCATTGGGATGCTGCTGGATCCCAATGTCTATCTTGAACCATTGCATAATATAGAGGGATGTGACCAAAGTAATTCTTATACTTCATTAATCAGGTTGATTATGTATGCATCAGTGGCCACCAGGCCCAATATAGCATTTGTGGTATTGCAACTTGAGACTTTTATGGCAAATCCTGACATGAGCCATTGGACCACAGCAAAATGGGTCCTACAATATTTATCAGATAGTCATGACTTGGGAATAAAATATATTGCTGATCCTGATTCACAAAAGCTACCTAATGAGATTGTTTGGCTATTCAGATGTGAATTTCACCAATAATGATGACTGCAAATTGATCTCTGGGTTAAGCAGCACACTGTTATGCTTTCAACTGCCAAAGCTGAATATTCAGCATTAATCCATGTGGTAAAAAAAGCCATCTGGCTTCAAAATTTGTTCACTGAATTGAACATGCCATGTGACAATCTCACATTACTATATAGGGATAATCAATTGGCTTTAGTGATTATAAAAGAGGGACAATTCCATCAGTGGTCAAAATATTTCAATCTAAGAACTTATTTTATTTGACAAAATGTCAAATGTGGCATTATGAAAATCACCATCTCCACTAAGCTGGAAATAGCAAAGAATGTGGAGAAAAAGAAACTCCCTGATACATACAAAGACTATGCTGATGTTTTTGAAGAAAATCCCCCAGGTGTTCTGCCTCTATTTCGTCTGTATGATTATACCATCAAACTACAGGGAACCTTCATTCCAAAGTGAGTCAAAGACTACCCTCTGTCACTCCCAGAACAAGAGATATGTAAGAAGTTTGTTGAAGAAAACTTAGCAAATGGAAAAATCAAACCTTCCCAATCTCCCCAAGCTGCTTCTTTCTTCTTCATAGACAAGAAGGATAGAAAGCTTCGCCCCTGTCAGGATTACAGATACTTCAATGAGCACACTGTGAAAAATGCCTATCCACTACTGAACATCCAGTCCATTGTGGAGCAGATTGGAAACCTCCATTTTCACCAAAATGGATATCCAATGGGGTTACTACAACATCCAGATCATACCAGAAGACCAATGGAAAGCTGCCTTCATCACCTCCTACAGCCTGTTCGAACCAACAGTCATATTTTTTGGGCTATGTAACTCACCTGCTACCTTTCAAGCCTTTATGAATAATGTCTTCACTGACTATCTGGCTGAGGGATGGTTGATTATTTACATAGAGAACCTAGGAATATACTCTTCAGACCTGGGAGAACACCAGGAAAGGACAATCAAGGTTCTAGAACAGCTAAGAAGCCTAGGGCTTAGGTGCAAACTCCAAAAGTGCATCTTCAACTCCTTTACCATGGATTATCTCAGCCTAATGATTAGACCTGGAGAACTGGCAATGGATGCCACCAAATTAAAAGCTATCAATGAATGGAAACCTCCCATGACAATAAAAGCAGTTAGGTCTTTCCTAGGATTCTGTAACTTCTATCGAAGATTTATCTCAGACTTCACCTGGCAAGTAAACCCCCTAAACAAGTTGACTCACAAAGAAAATCCCTGGGTGTGGGGTAAAGAGGAGCAAGAAGCATTCAAAGACATGAAACTAGTCTTCTCATCATCCCCGGTACATTGTCAACCCAACCCAGATCTCCCATACTATATCATGACTGATGTCTCTCTATCAGCCACAGGAGGAATCCTCATGCAAGAAGACAAGAATGGAGATATGCATCCCTGTGCATACCAATCAGGAATCCTCTTTAGCACAGAAAGGAACTATGACATCTATGGCAGAGAACTGTTGGCCATAATCCATGCATTAGAAGATTGGAGACATCATCTTCTAGGCACAAAACATGTGGTTCAGATTCTCACTGATCACAAAAACCTCACCTACTTCCGAGCCTCTCACAAACTGTCTAGATGACATGTCAGATGGCAGATGTTCCTACAGAACTTCAATTTGTCCTTTACACATGTCCCAGGAACTCAGATGGCACCTGCCAATGTCCTATCTCGAAAGGATGAAGTCCTCATCAAGAAAGATAATTCTGATGTTATCCACCTACCTGATGACCTATTCTGCAGAATTCTCAATGTCACCCAGGTGGATAAAATCTTCCAATCCACACCTGAAGACTCTTTCATCCTTATGGCCCTCAAAAAGATGTATGAAGACACCCCCCTACTTCCTAGAACCAAGACAAATTACTGGACCTTTTCCAATCAGAAGCTTCGCTTTCAAGGATGACTCCATATTCCTGAGGAAGCATGACAAGATTTGGTCAAAGAACTATACCATTCCTGAGCTACTGGACATATGAGACACTTCAGAGCTCTTGCAACCTTGGAGAAGGACTACTGGTGACCTGGAATGTTCACCTTCTTACAAAGATTTATTGCTGGATGTGCAACCTGTCAGGCAAATAAGGTTAACACCCACTCTATCAACCCCCTACTCTCTCCACTGCTGTTCACAGCAACTTGCCCATTTCAACAGGTCTCTGTTGACCTTATCTCAGGTCTACCATCAGTCAATGGTTTTGATTGTATTATGGGTGTGGTTGACCATGGTCTTTCAAAGAGAGCAATTTTCTGCCCTTGCTCTAAATCCATTGATGCATAAGAGATCACCCAACTTTTCTTCAACCATGTCTTCAAATGATTTGGCTTACACAACAGGGTTATCTCAGACAGAGGCCCTCAATTTGCCTTGGTCTTCACTAGAGAACTTGCCCATCTTCTACAATATGATGTCGCCCTATCTTTGGCCTATCATCCACAGACTGATGGTGAGACAGAACGACTTAATTAAGAATTAGAAACCTATCTTCAGATCTTCTGTGACAGATCACCAAATCAATGGTTTTCTCTCCTTCCTTTACTCAAATTTCATCATAACGCCACAGTCCACTTGGTCACCCAGAAATCTCTGTTTGAGCTAATTTTAGGATATTAACCCCAAGCCTACCCACTAATCAGAAAGACCTTTGTCCAGGTCTGGAAAATAAACTTATCTGATTAGAAGAAGCCTGGAAGAAAGCACTAGCAGCGCATGATTGGAGCAGGATGTTTATGGAACAGCAGAAGAAATTATTATTCTCATCTTGGAAGGTTGGAGACAAGGTATGGCTTGAAGTGACCAACCTGAAAACCTCTTACCCCACTAAAAAACTCACTTCCAAGAGAGAAGGACCAATCAAGATTGAGAAAGGTCTCTCTCCCATCTCTTACCAACTTCACCTACCCCCCACCTAGAAGATCCACAATGTATTTCACACTGGACTACTCTCTCCCTACTCCAAGATGTGGGAACATGGTCTCAACTTTGTCAAATCACCCTCAGAACTTGTGGGAGGGGAAGAAGAGTGAGAAATTGATAAGATTATCGCCCATAGAGGACAGATTGGACAAAAGCAGTTTCAGATCAGATGGAAATGGTATGGATCAAGCAATGACACCTGGAAGAAAGAGGCTAATCTGGGCAATGCCCTGGAACTCCTCGAGACTTATAAATGCACCAGAAACCTCTAAACCCCATCACCCATATATTCTCATCCACCCAAGCTTCAGAACATTTGCTCAGCTCTTATCATGAAATATCTAAGATACTCCCCTTGCCCGAACTCCCCCTCAACAGCAGGCTCTTTATCCCTGAATTACTGGCTATCTGACTCCATCATCTCCCTATCCCCCAATGCAACACCCTCCTTGTGGCTATCTTGGAATGTCCAAGACTATTTCACCTTCTTACATCCCACCCCCTATATAACAAAACCCCCATCCTCCACCCCATCCTGGGATTATTCCATCACACCTGATCATAGTCTGACTCAACTGCAAAAGAAACAGAACATCATCGCCCTCTGAATCCTTTGACTATGCTATTGAGCATGCCCTCATGGAATCCAGGGCTCAAGCCCTCCAGCTCCTCTGCAACGTGGGGATCCTCAGAATCATCAACACCTTTCCTTGCCCCTCACTTGCCCCCTATCTCCACCCCATCCTCTTCTCCCTCACCACCCCTCAGGCTGATGAATACTATTACACTACTACTTTCAACGAATCCTCCAACTCTCCCAGCAATGGACCCCTTATTGAGCAACTTGGTGGAATCAGAATGTTCCGCAATTTCCCCCTTGTTGGAATCAATGGACCCATCCACAGGGGGATTGCTGTGGCAGAGCAAAGAGTCAGAAGGGAAGTACTACAGATTGCAGAATACATGGCCATTGCTGCCATATCCCAAGCCATCAGAGAGGAGAACCCCCAAGATGTTATGGAATACAATGAAAGCATTCCTCCCCAGTCTCCCCAGCCTCCCCACAAGAAAGCAAAGAAGACATGACAAGTCATCTTCAAAGTCTGCTCCCCTTCCTCTTCAGGACTGCAAAGGCCAGTTCTGATCCCCCCACCCAAGACCCCTTCATCCCTCCATCCCCACCCCAAATGCAACCCCAGATTGGCATGTTACAAGTGTGGAGCCCAAACTCACCTCCAACCTAACTGCCCCACTTATAGGTATCCTTTCTGTTCCAACTTTGCCCCAGGTCATATTCAAAGAGATTGACCTGGCAACAGATATTCCTCCTGTACAGATCCAGGGTATCTATCCGCCGACTGCCACCACTCTGATGAAAACAATGATGACAATGTTATCTATAATGATGGGGATTCTGCAAACAGAGACTTTGTATGATGAAGAGGAACTTCATTCTAAAGATGGAGGTAATGTTACAAGTGTCCTAACAGATACTTGCTGTGAAGGCCTATCAAAAGAATGTCTCAGAATTATGTTTTCTGAGGACTATGAACCCATTTATTCTGACTCTTTCTATTCCTTTCCTTCCAATACAGACTCTTTCCTTCTGGGTAATTCCCTTTATGTACCATCCTCTTTTGACAGCTCTTATTTAGACTTCTAACCACATTGGTACAGTTACCTTTTCATTTTGCTTATTTCATATTCCCCTTTCATTGTGGGGCTAATCACCTCCTTTGATCCACTGTCTGAATCTGATACTTTTTATTCCATCCTGCTCTTGCTTACACCATAGGCCCTTGTATTACTTCATGGACTGCAGATTAGTAGTACTTTCACATATGCTTCAATATCACTTAAATACCCACCCTATGTGGCCATTTGTACTCAGCTAAATCTGTGCAATTATATGCAGTTTTGATCTCACTCCAGTGTGACAGTTCCACTGAGACACTCTTAGGATTTCTACAGGATTTTGTGTTGCCTTCAAGAATACTCTGAGAGATCAGACATTGCACACGCATAACAGGATCACAGATTGGTAGTACTTTCACATATGCTTCAGTACTACTTAAATACCCACCTTATATGGCCATTGTACCTTAGCTAAATCTGCACAATTATATGCAGTATTTAGTCTCACTCCAGTGTGATGGTTCCACTAAGACTCTACCCAGATTTCTACAGGACTTTATGTTACCTTCAAGGACACTCTGAGTGATCAGATGTTGCGCATACATAACACTGTTTAATAAGGGGTCCATTGCTGGGGGAGTTGGCACACTCATCAAAAGTGGTAGTATGGTAGTATTTGTCAGCCTGAGAAGAGGTGAGGGACTGGAGGACAGGGCAAAGATAGGGGGCAAGCAAGGGGTGAGGGAAGGTGTTGATAATTCTAATGATTCCCACATCACAGAGAAGCTGGAGGACCTGAGCCCTGGATTCCATGAGGGCATGTTCAATAGCATAGTCAAAGGATTTAGAGGGTGGTGATGTTCTATTTCTTTTGCAGTTGCATCAGACTGTGATTGAGGTGTGGTGAAATAATCTCAGAATGGGGCAGAGGATGGGGGCTTCATCATATAGAGGGTGGGATGTAAGGAGGTGAAATAATCCCAGACATTCCAGGATGGCCATGAGGAGGGTGTTTCATTGGGGAATGGGGAGGTGGTTGTTATGAATGCTACTTCAGCATCTCTTTATTCCTGCCAGTTTGCTGGCTTGAACTCCAGACCTTGCATGAACAGGGGCTAGCTTACCTAAGCATGGATAACTTAACATTGTATATCCATGCTTTGAACATGGACATGCCCATATATAGTAATCTCCCAGGCTCCTGATTGACTAGTCCAAGACCAGTTGCCTTATATAGACAAAAACTTGTTTTATTTAGTAAGTGTTTAGATTCTAATCAAGAATATGCAAGAACCTGTCTCTTTTGGAAACTCTTTCCTGCAATCACATGACTTCAAAACATCAAACCTATTCCCATGGTCAATTTATATCTTTTCATTCTCATGGTCATGTGACTTCTGACATAGAAGTCCAGACCCTCTTTCTTATCTATGATGTCACTACATGCCTTTTCTGCAGCTCCTATGTCTTAATCCAAGGCTGTGCCTTATCACCCTCTAGATGATGCTCATGCTCGACATGCTCTATGCATGCATATGCCTCTTTTCCTTCATGCTCTCACTTTCCCTGACTTCTATGAATATTGTACACTATAAGTAGTATATGGACAAACATGTACAAATAGTGTAGTATAGTATATAAACCAACTAGATGATGAAGCTGGCTCTCCAGTCTTGAAGTCTTGGAGATTTCCTCTCTACAGACTTTTCTATGAACAATCCATGGCATGACAAGTGCAACTCTTCCATTTCTCATGCTTTGAGTTGTTTCAGCAGTGAAGTTGGATAGCCAGTAGTTCAGGGACAAAGTGCCTGCTATTGAGGGGGAGTTTGGGCAAGGAGAGTATCTTAGGTACTTCATGGTAAGAGCTAAAAGAGTGTTCAGAAGTCTAGATGAATAAAGACATTTGGGGGATGAAGCTTAGAGGTTTCTGGAGCATTTATAAGTTTTGAGGAGTTCCAGGACATTGCCTAGATTAATCTCTTTTTTCCGGGTGTCATTGTCTGACTCATGCCCTTTCCATCTGATCTGGAACTGCTTTTGGCTGGTCTGTTCTCTATGGATAATGATTTTATCAAAATTTCACTCCTTTTCTCTGTCCACTAGTTCTGAGGGTGGTTTGACAAAATTGGGGCCATGCTCCCACACCTCAGAGTAGAGGGAGAGTTGTCCAGCATAGAATACATTGTGGATCTTCCAGGTGGGGAATAAGTGAAGTTGATAAGAAACAGGAGAGAGAACTTTCTCAATTTCAAATGGTTCTTCTCTTTTCAAGGTGAGTTTTCTGGTGAAGTATGAGGTTTTCAGGTTAGTTGCCTCGAGCCATACCATGTCCCCAACCTTTCATGGTAAGAATAAAAATTTCTTTCATCTTTCCATGAATATCCTTGTTATGTGTGCTCAACATCTGACCTCATAGAGTGTCCTTGAAGGCAATACAAAGTCCTGTGGAAATCCTAGTAGAGTCTCAGTGGAACTGTCACACTGGAGTGAGACCAACCACTGTGTATAATTGCATAGATTTAGCTGAGTACAAATGGCCACATAGGGCAGGTATTTAAGTGATGCTGAAGCAGTCCATGAAGTAATACAAGGGCCTATGGTGTAAGCAAGAGTGAAATGGAATAGGAAATACCAGATTCAGACAATGGATCAAAGAAGGTGATTAGCCCCACAATGAAAGGGGAATATGAAATAAGCAAAATGAAAAGATAACTGTACCAATGCAGTTAGAAGTCTAAATAAGAGCTGTCAAAAGGGGACAGTACATAAAGGAAATTACCCAGAAGGGAAGAGTCTGTATTGGAAGGAAAGGAATAGAAAGAGTCAGAATAAATGGGTTCATAGTCCTCAGGAAACATGATTCTGAGGCATTCTTCTGGCAGGCCATTGTAGCAAGCGTCTGTTAGGATACTTGTAACAATCCTGCTCCAATCATGAGCTGCTAATGCTTTCTTCCAGGCTTCTTCTAATCAGGTAAGTCTATTTTCCAGATCTGGGATGAAGGTCTTTCTGATTGGTGGGTAAGCTTGAGGTTGATAGCATAAGATTAACTTGAATGATGATTTCCAAGTTACTGAATGGGTGGCAGCATTATGATGGAATTCGACTAAGGGAAGTAGTGAGGCCCATTGATCCAGTGATCCATCACAGAAGATCTGAAGATATGTTTCTAGTTCCTGGTTCATCTACTTGGTTTCACCATCAGTTTGAGGGTAGTAGACTGATAATAGGGCTATGTTGTATTATAGAAGGCAGGCAAGTTTCCTGGCAAAGACTGAGGTGAATTGGGGGCCTCTGTCTGAGATAACTCTGTCATGTAATCTGAATTGTTGGAAGACACAGTCAAAAAAGAGTTGGGCAATCCCCTGAGCATTGATGGATTTTGAGCAAGGGCAGAAATTTACCCCCTTTGAAAGACTGTGATTGATCACGATCATAATACAATCAAGATCATTGACTGGGAATAAACCAGAGATAAGATCAACAGAGACATGTTGAAATGGGTGAGTGGTGGTAGACACTAGTGGAGAGAGTGGGGGAACAGTGGGATGAGTGTTGACCTTGTTTGCTTAACAGGTTGCACATCCTGTGATAAATTGTCATAGGAAAGTGGATATCCCAGGCCAGGCATCTGGATAGTTTGTGGGGTGCTCGGAAATAGATTAGGTTCTTGTGGTCTGTGAGAATCTGAACCACATTTCTTGCTCCCAGAAGGTAATGTCTCCAATCTTCTAGTGTGTGGATGACTGCTAGAAGTTCCCTATCATAGATATCATAGTTCCTTTCAGTGCCAGAGTGAGTTCCAGATTGATAGGCACAGGGGTGCATATCTGTCATATTCTGACCCTAACCCTCACCTCTGACCCTCTGACCACTCCTCCAGAACTCCCTTCACAAACTCCAGTGCGTTCTCGTGCATCTTGCCCCCTGTTCCCTCCAGTCCCATTTCATTCTTCTCCAATTTATGTACTTTACCCATTTATGTTATCTTCTTGTTCTCCTTATGTCTTAGTCTCGCTCTATACTTCTTATCTCCGATCCTGTGCTCGCATAGCTCTGGCTTTGTTTCCTCCACGTACATAGCCTCATATTCCAGCCTTTGGTTTTCCTACCTCATATATATAGCCCCTGTACTCTGTATATAAACTTCTGTCATCTGTATCTTTGTACCTCAGCTAGTTATCAAATTAGACACCCTCAGTTCTACTCTGCTTTTGTCTCGATCTCCTTCATCTCTGATTCTTCATAATCCAGGACACTTAGGAAGTCTTGACAAGGGCGCAGCACTCTGCTCTGAGTCGCTGAAGCCAAAGTCCCATTACAACCAACAACTCTGGAGTTACCCGGAGCTGTTCCGGACCTCCTGTCCACAGTCTTAACAGTATAACTAGCTTCCACTTGTCAATTCAATCCTTCTCATCACCTGTCCCATCAGAACTCCCAAGTGGTACCCCTATACCCATCATGAACTCCCGCCATCTGTCCCTTAGCATCTTCATAAGTCATCACAACTAAACTCCAGTGGAAGACTGTTTTTACAGCTTCTCTGCTTGTTGTCCCATAAGCTCAGCCTCAGTCTCATCATCTGGCTCCCTTCACCCCCCAGTCACATCCTCTGAATCCTCCTACTCTGAGGGTGCAAGCTCCAGGCAGGAGATATCGCACCTCTGTCACTTCTGGCTGATGCTCCAGTTCTTTCGTGCCAGATCAGTCCCCTCATCATGCCGATGACAACTCCAATGACCCTGATTCAGAGTCTTCAGACTTCAAAGATCCCTTTGATGATGCCCTCACCATTCTTTCACGCACAATCAGGAATTGACTAGATCTGCCAATCGCTCTCCCCATCCCTCTGGTACATGAACAAAGGTCCGAGCTCTGGACCAGTTTGATGACACCAACCCTTGCCAGCTCCAGACTTTTTTGGTCCAGTGCAAGCTGAACTTCCAAGACCAACCTAGGGCCTTCAGAACTGACCGAACCAAGGTCACATTTGCCCAGTTGTACCTCACCAGTATGGCCCTAGAATGGTTCAAATCTGACCTTCTCCACTCTGAGACCCTGGATCTTTGTCCCCTCTGGATGGACTCCTACTCTGAGTTTGTCCATGAGCTCCAGATATGTTTTGGCCCCCATGATCCCATTGGTGATGCAGAGCATGACCTCCACAAACTCCTTATATCAGATTCAGAATGAATCAATACATATGTGATAAAATTCAATCGCTTAGCAAATCAAGTCCAAGGATATGGAGACAGAGCCCTCCGCTTCATCTTCTACTCCGGACTTCTGGACCGCATCAAGGATGAACTCTCCCATGTTGGCAACCCCACAATGCTCTCTGGCCTTCAAACCCTCATGCAGGACATTAATGCACATTTCTGGGAACATAGGTGGGAATGAGAGTACCAACAACCCTTCATTTTGCATCTCCACCATCACCAACCTTCTTCATCCCCTCCCATCACCACTCCTGCAGATACATTTGACATTGCATCCCTCTTCAATTTCTCTGATTATGTCTCCGAGCCCCCCCACTCCAACGTTCCCTCTGAGTCTTCTGACTCTGATACCCCTTCCCATGACTCCATCCCTGATCCCTTGTTTGATAACTCCTCCAATCCTTATAACTCTGAATTCCCTGACTCCACCCATGACCCTTCTCCTGATCACTCTGACTCTGACTCCCTTCCTGATAATCCCGACCTTCCATCTGATGATCCTGACTTCAACACCTCCAATGCCTCTGATGAAGAGTCTCAGGCTGAGAACCCCTCCATTTCCAATGCCTCTGATGTTGAGTCCCAGGCTGACGAAAACCCTGATACCCCATTGTCCCCATCTCCAGATCTCGCCTCTGTGCTTGATCTGGATGGGAAGTTTTCTGCATTGGAGCACCAGCAACGTTTTGACCTCCAGTTATATTTTTATCGTGGTCTCAATGGCCACACCACACACGACTGTCCTCAGATAGTTCATGCTTAGTTTTCCTGTCCCCCTGCACATGTTTGGAATTTGTGCCCCACTCATGTGCATCTCTGGCATCTCATTCCGGACCTCTGACTCGCACGTTCACTCCCTCTCAGATCTCCGAAAACTCCACCCCATCTCGTCCCCTCCGATATCATTGTACTCCGCAACCATTGATCACTCTGTGACGACTTTTGTCAAACCTCGCTAGGAGCTCCTGTTCTGGCACAGGATACCTTTGTATCCCTCACTTATCACTCCATAGAGCACTCCGGGATTGGAACAATACTTCGTCTGTGCCTTAACTGCCTTGCTAGCCTCTCCGAGATCTCAGTAGCCCCTGGTTTCGTCCCTTGGCTTACTCTGCCTCCAATCAACTTCATGTCTACCCCCGGTACTCTGAATCCCACCTTTTTATTTTCTCCCAATATTTTTTTTGTATCTCTGATGCTCTGGCTTGATGCCTGGGGCGCCTCCCTAAGAGGGGAATAGAGCCTCCGCTCACAACTCCTGCTTAGGCTTGAGCTTGCATAGCCCCATGCCCACTCCACCTCTACTTCCCTTCAACCTCACCAGTTATCTTTCCCACTCCCCCTTCGGCCTTACCAGTCTCCTCCGAATTCTCTGATTCAATCCCTTTTGGGTTCTTTCATCACCCTCATCCTTGTCTTTTACATGGACATCTACTTTACCCTACTCCGAAATATCCTCCTTACCCTCTGCATCCACCTCCCCTTTCTCCTTGTTCTCCCCTGACTCCCCTGACCCCTCCAGTTCCACCCCTGTATTGACTCCCTTGTTGCCCCTCCTCTTCTCCGTGAACTCCCTCCAGAGTTTCCTCTCCAACTCCACCTTCTGGAGTTCGGCGGTCTCCTTTATTGCCTTTGTCAGCTGCACCATATGGCAACTTTGCAGCATAATCACTGCCATAAGCTCCCTCACTGACTTAGCCACCTCCTGGCATGAGCCACACCCTCTCTCATTCCTCTGACTCCCCTTCAACTCATCCTCCAACATTGTCGCCCTTTCCATCTCTTTGGCCTTCTTCTTCAGCCTCTCTAACTCCTCCTCGTCATTCCCTACCCTCCTCTGATGCACCAGTGTACTCTCGACTTCAGGCCACTAACATCACATACGAGCCGCCTGGCAACCCTGGCAGGCTTTCGACTTGCCAGAGCCAAGGGCACACTCCAGCCCTCTCTCAGTGCATCACATACACACAGCGCCCTTCCCCTTGTTTCCACTCATCCCCTGTTGCACCTGGATCTCCGCCACCTTCATTGTGTCAGCAAAAATAACAACTCCAGTTGTCAATCACTCACCTTGAGTTGAGCAGCCTTCTCTGCCACTCGACACACCACCTTCACCTTCCTCTCCACCTTCCGGCACACCCTCTCCTCCTTCTCAGCTTTCCAGCACACCTCCTCCTCAGCCCTCCTCCATGCCTGCTTCTCTGCCCTCTGGCACTCCTCTTCTTTCCTCACCATTGCTCGCCTCTGGCATTCCAATGTCTTCACCTGAAAAAGGTCTTCGCCATCATTGTCACACTTGACAAGCCACGCATTGCTCCAACTCTGGATGTTGGTGATATTGGACATGGTAGTGATGAAGGGTAAAGGAGCAAAGGATGTGAAACCCCCCAGTTTTTATAGACCAACTTCCCACACCCCATGTAACCTCCACTCTGACCTCACTTGGGCATCTCCGGTCTGCTTTGCCTCACCTAAGTGCTCCTCCCCAGCTTTGACATTATGTCATCTCCACTATCCCCGTTTAGTTCATTTTCCCACCCTGTGCTATCCTTGCTCTGGTCTGTGGCCTTCGAGGGCTTAGGCCTAAGAGGGGAATACTATTATTGTTATGATCTGCATATACCCCACTCTTTTCTCTTCACTCTTACCCTAGTTTCCCTACAGACACTGCTCTCGCTGTTCGAGTCCCGCTTGAGCCACTTTATTATTCCCCTTTTTCTCTTATCTTCGCTTACCTATTTAGCGTGACTCATCCACAGTATCCGCAGTTGTACTGATACCGCTATCTCTGACTCACTTCCCTTCTTCGCGATTCCTTCGCATTCTATAGTCGAGTCATCCCTTTTACGCTCCGCTTTATTCTCTCTTGACTCGTGTATATAAACCCCTCAATACCCTCAATGTATTCCCCAAGTTAGACCTATCCGAATCTACCTTGCTCATCAATTCCCCTTGGGTCCCCCAGTCCTCACCTTACTGTTGAGTAGGTGCTCCCTTTGTCCCTTCGTCATCGCATCACCAAGCGACTCCTTCGTCCCTGTGTCACGACATACGTTGACCAGGTCAACAGCTCACGACATACCGTTGAGGCTGAGGATAGCAGATCGCCCGTCTATCAAACCCTTGCCACGCCAGCTGAACAGCGGCATTAACGTCCCCTCGCCTCTCGTCACTCGGGTCTACACCTGAGTGTAACAATCATATCCCAACCCTAACCTTCACCTCTGACCCTCTGGCCACTCCTTCAGAACTCCCTTCACAAACTCCAGCATGTTCTCGCACATCTCACCCCCTGTTCCCTCTGGTCCTGTTTCATTCTTCTCCAATTTATGTACTTTACCCATTTATGTTATCTACTTGTTCTTCTTATGTCTTAGTCTCGCTCTATACTTATCTCTGATCCTGTGCTCACACAGCTCCAGCTTTGTTTCCTCCCCATACATAGCTTCATACTCTGGCCTTTGGTTTTCCTACCTCTCGTATGTAGCCCCTGTACTCCATATATAAACTCCTGTCGTCTGTACCTTTGTATCTCAGCTAGTTATCAAATTAGACACCCTCAGTTCTACTCTGCTTTTGTCTCAATCTCCTTCATCTCCAATCCTCCATAATCCGGGACACTTAGGAAGTCTTGACAAGGGCGCAGCACTCTGCTCTGAGTCGCTGAAGCCAAAGTCTCATTACAACCAACAACTCCAGAGTTACCCAGAGCTGTTCCAGACCTCCTGTCCATGGTCTTAACAATATCTCCATTCTTATCTTTCTGCATCAGGACTCCTCCAGTAGCTAAGAGGGAGGCATCAGTCATAACAAAATATGAGAGATCTGGGTTTGGTTGTCAAAGTACTGAGGAAAAGGAGAAAATCAGTTTCATATCTTCAAACACTTTTTGTTCTTCTTCATCCCAAGTCCAGAGATTCTCTTTGTGAGTTGGTTTGTTTAGGGGATTTACACTTTGTGTAAAGATAAACCTTCTATAGAAGTTGCAGAATCCCAGGAAGGATCTGACTGCTTCTACTGAGGTTGAGGGTTTCCATTCATTGATGGCTTTGAGCTTGGTAGCATCCATTGCTAGTTCTCTTGGTCTAACAGTTAGGCCAAGATAGTCCATGGTAGAAGAGTTGAAGGTGCATTTCTGGAGCTTGCACCTAAGTCCTAGGCTTCTTAGTCATTCTAGAACTTTGATTATCCTTTCCTGGTGCTCTCCCAGGTCAGAGGAGTGTATTCCTAGGTTGTCCATATAAATGATCAGCCATCCCTCACCCAGATAGTCAGCAAAGGCATCAATCATAAAAGCCTGGAAGGTAGCAGGCGAGTTATACAAGCCAAAAAACATAACTGTGGGTTCAAATAAGCTGTAGAGGGTGATAAAGGCTGCCTTTCATTGGTCTTCAGATATGATTTGAATATTGTGATGGCCCCATTGGATGTCCATTTTAGTGAAAATAGAGAAGTTTCCAATTTGTTCCACAATGAACTGGATGTTCAGTAATGGATAGGCATTCTTCACTGTGTGTTCATTGGGGTACCTGTAGTCCTGGCAGGGGCGAAGTTTTCCATCTTTTTTATCTACAAAGAAGAAAGGTGCACCTTGGGGAGACTATGAGGGCTTGATCCTTCCATTTGCTAAGTTTTCTTCAACAAACTTCTTACATGCCTCTTATTCAGGGAGGGATAGGGGATATGCCTTGGCTCATTTCAGGACAAAGGTCTCTTGTAGTTTGATGGTATGATCATATGGTCAGTATGGGGGGAGGACATTGGGGGGATTTTCTTTGAATATATTCAAGTATTCTTTGTATGCATCAGAGAGTTTCTTCAGGTGAAGTCAAGGTTTATGAAAGATCCAGTAGCTCCACAGTCGATCAGGGCAGTGGTTTCAGCAATGATGCTTCTGAAGTTCTCAAGTGAAATAGGAACAAGGATTGATTTTGGATTGCTTGATACTAATACAGAAGATAGAGAAGGGGAACAGTTAGCTGATTCCTGTTTCCTTTTTAAAAATCCAAAAAGCCTTTATCCTTGAGTTTGATCTTGGCTATCATCTCATCTTTCTCCTCTACCTTATCTTCAAAGCATTCTTTTAACATCTGAAGCACCTCTTTCTCGTCTACCTCTTTCTTGCTTAGTTGTTTGACATATTCATCGACTGGTCCTGGCTTGGTGTCGATGTTTCAGACCCTAGTAGGGTTTCTGGGTGGGCGAGGAGGAGGGCCTTCATTGTAAGGGTGATTCCTAGTGAAGCAGCCAACCTTGTAATAGATGAAGCATCTATTTTTTCTGATGTGGCAAGCTCTCTCAACTGGGGAGAGCATGCAGCATCCTAAGGCAGTAGTCAATACTGCATCCACATCCATAGCATCAGAGTTTCTGTGGTTTCCTCTAGTTGAGTATTATCCTTTGCAGATATCTCTGATCCTATCTTGTTTCCAAGTGAAAGCAGCAGCTTTGTTTGACCATTTAGTTTAGGTTTTGAGTTCTTTTTCCATGCCAATAATCTGCTCAGTGAGATCTGAATCTAAACCCTTTATATAGCACTTGATCAGGGCATTTTGATCAGTGATCTTGACTTTACCAGATATGAGCCAGAAGTCCATGTTGTAGTGATTGAGGGCCTTTAACTCTTTTCCTTTCATGATAATCTGGTGAAGTTTTCATCATGAGTCTGCAGCACTCTCCTTGTCAGCGAAGGCTTCCAAGAATTCCTTCTTGAACTCCACCCAAGTGGCTTTGTTGGGTGTGACAGATCCGTTGTCTAGTGCTTTGTATGCTGCCTCTGCATAGAGCTTGCCTCATCTCTTAGACATTCTGTTAAGGGCAGTATAGATCTTCTTTGGTTCACTGTCATACTTTTCCTTGTTCATGGTATAGTGTGCATCCATGGCTCTGAGCCAGTACTTGACATCGGATGCTTCCCCTGAGAAGTCATCAGGGAGTCTGGCTTTGAGTTCAGCCATATCATTGTCAGAGGGGAGGGAAATAGAGGTGGGGGTGGGGGTGGTTTGTGGAGTGGAGAGAAGAGTTCCTTGTCAAAGGGCAGGTCTGGAAGGAGCTGGGAAGAAGCTTTCTGGAGGGGTGAAGTGGGGTTGATTCTGTCAAATAGTCTGGGAGGCTAGTTCAACTCTTCATCATTCTCTTTGTTCCTTGAGGGTTTCCTCCTCATCATAGTCTCTGAATCTGTACAATATAGTGGGCAGATGGTGGGGGTGCCTGTTAAGTCCAGTTCTACGGAGGTCCAGGTACTTATCTCCGGAACACCAGAGGTATACTCGGGCAAGGACTTTGGCTTCACCTTATGTGGTGTGCCCTTATTTGAGTCTGGAGTCCTTAATTTGTGAGAGGGATAAAGTGAGGGGTCAGAGGTTCGGAGGATCAGAGGTGAGTCATCAAGACTCAGGCACGAGAACACCGATGAGAGATCAATGGCAGAGTTGGGAGGTGTGGAGACTAATGTGATATTTGAACTAAGGTGCAGAGACATAGTACAGGAGTTTATATATGGAGGAAAGAAGTCCGAATAGAGTAAAGTAAGATTCGGAGGCACAAATGTTCCGAGGTTCCAGTGCAGTGCCAGTTAGTCGCACAGCCGGAGCTGTGCTCCTTACCCTGAGCACTGCATGTCAGAATGGAGTCTAACTAAGAGTGGAGGAACAGGAATGTATCGTAAAGGTAATGTACAATAGATTGGAGAGAATAGAGAGAGAGATGATAGCGGAGGTTCGGAGGTGTATCATCGGAGGGGATATGACAGTATCCCCCTCTTAGGCCTGAACCCCTGAAGGCTGTGGGAGATCATGTGTCCGGATGTGTGATGTGTGAGATGTGAAAGTGTGATGAAAGGAAATGGTCGGGGTGGAGAAGGTCCAAGTGGTGGGGTCAGAGTCTGGAATACCTTAGCATATAAACTGTGGGATCCTGCATAGCTTTTTCTTCAACCACTACCATGTCCCATCCCTCAACCACCAACACTACCTTCAATGCCAACCTTACCAAATGGTCGGAAGAGCAGCTTGAGGAGAACGATGGCAACAATGAGGCTGTCAGCGAAGCCAAGTACACGGAGCAGTGCCAGAGGGTGCGTGAACAGAAACAATGCAAAGCAGAGGAAGGAAGAAGCATGAAGCTGAGGAGCACGCCCGGAGGGAGGCAGAGGAGCGAGTGCAGCACGAGGCGGAGGAGGCTAAGCACAAGAAGCACAAAGAGGAGCAGGGGAGGCACTGAGCAGAGGAAGTCACGGTGGAACAGTGCGCCAATAAGGAGAAAGCATTGGAGGTAAGTAGGCCGGTAATAAACCAGACCGGACTAATTAGATCACAGGACAAGCTGGTGGCCCAGCTGAAATCAAGGGCCAAGGTAAAAGTGAGGGAGGTCTGGCTGGAGGACATAGTTCTTCACACACCGGACATGTGTCTTCGCTGCTGCCACATCAACATCACATGCATGCTGGCACTGGGGAAGAAGGCAACATCATGCGCGACGTGCGTCACAATCAAGATGTGATGTGCAAGACCGGGGAGCTCCATCAGCAATGACAATGACGACAAGGTAGGGACTTGCGAAGGTCAGCAATGAGGCGCCAAGGCCAAGGAAGAGGGCGAGAAATGATGTGGAGGAAAGCGCACTGGTGGCTGGACCATCCAGGCAACCGGAGATAGAAGGCCTGTCGGAGCTGGTGAAGGCAGTGTGGGCGCTCACCGGAGTGATGCAAGAGATGGCGGCAGCCCAATGCCAGAACTCCAGGAGGGCGACGGACCAAGGCGCAAGGCTTCAAGAGATGTCTAGAACATTGAAGATGATGTCGTCTTATTAAAAGGAGGTGATCGCTTTGTGCTGGAAGAAGTGAGATCAAGAGTTGAAGGAGTTGAAGGAGAAGGAAGCTCCGGAGGCAGATGAGTTGCTGGAGTTGGACGAAGAGGCTGTGGAGGCTGCGGAGGAGGAGGAAGCCAGCTAGTAAGGACCAGATATGGACTTTGTAATATAGTAGCTATTTTTCTTTCTTTGTCTTTTCTTTTTCTTCTATGTATGTATTAAAGGAAATGAATCGGAGAGAATTGGAATGAGTTTAAGGAGACAGAGATAGAGGAAAAACAGTAGTACATATCGGAGTGAACTAAGAAAAACAGAGAAAGTTGTAAGTAGGAGAAAATCGGATCAGGAGATGTGAGGTCCAGGCTTATCTGGATACTGGAGATGGAAGTTGGTGATGAGTTCGGATGTGTGATCTAACTCTGTTGCCAGCAACCAAGAAGTTTCTTTGTCGGTACCTTCATAACTGGACCAACAGACTAGATATAAGATTTTGCAATATTTTCGCCAGCAGTCCACTTTGGAGTTGAGGATTTCAGAGATCTCGAACTCAGGTTTGCCATCAACCTCAACTGGAGGTAGAGGAGGTTGTACATGGTTGGGGATGGTATTCGGGACTACAGATTCTAACTGGGAAACATGAAAAACTGGGTAAATGGACTTTATTGAGTCGGGGAGTTGGAGCGTGAAGGAAAGGGAGCCAGCTTGAGCAATAACAGGATATGGACCTAAATTCTTCTCGGAGAGCTTTTTAGATGGGCGAGTTGAATTGAAGTATTTAGCTTTCACGAAAACCTGGTCTCCGACTTTGAAATCCGGAGCAGGAGTGTGTTTAGTGTCAGCTGGTCCTTGGTATCACTTTTGAGCTGCAGCTATTTTCTCACGGAAGAATTGGTGGAGAGAGTTGAGGTCTACCAAATATTCTCTGGCTCTGGCAGAGGTGAGATCGCACTCAGGATGGATAGCGATATTGGGGTGGTAACCCTTATTAGCGAAGAAGGGAGAGACACCAGTGGTAGCATTTGGAGTGTTTTTGTAAGAGAACTCCACAAGGGGCAGGAGTTTGGACCAGTTGTCCTGTTGGTGGTTACAATAGATCTGGAGGTATTGCTTCAGGGTCTGGTTCATTCGCTTGGTTTGTCCATTGCCTTTGGGGTGATAACCAGAGGTGAAGTGGAGTTTGATGTCCAATGCTTTGCCTAGAGAACGGAAGAAATGTGATACAAATTCAAAGCCTCTATCTGATGTGATATGGGAGAGAACACCATGCTTGGAGAACATGTGCAGAAGGAATAGTTTAACTAACTCCGGAGATGTGACCTTGTTGTCAGTTGGGATGAATATGCACTGTTTGGAGAGACGATCCATGACGACGAGGATGGCTGTATGACTGGAGGAGGCTGGGAGTTGTTCGATGAAATCCATGGAGATGGAGTTCCATGATTTCTTGGGGATAGGGAGTTGTTTAAGTAGCCCATAAGGCTTGTGCCTTGGAACTTTCCCATGGGAGCAGGCTGTACAGGAGGAGATGTATTCTTTGACAAATGTCTGGATTCCTGGCCAGGTGTATTTGTGGCGAATTAGTTCAACGGTGTGATTTTGGCTGAAGTGGCCGGAGATGGGGTGGTCATATTTGAACTGGAGGACTCAGAGGTGAAGGTCATCGACATCCGGCACGTGCATGTGGCCATCAAGACGAAGGTAGCCATCAGAGTCTACAGTCCAGCAAGAGTCAGTGATAGAGTTGGAAGGGGACATGTGGAGTGTGGTGAGGGAGTCAGAGAGAAGACCAGAGAGGATATCACTGTGAAGCTTCTCAAGGTCGAAGAGCATGCTAGTTCGGAGGACTGGGTATGCAAGGTAAGTGGCTCGTAGAGATGCAGCGAGTTGCTCTTGGGTAAATACCAGTCAGAAATTGTGGGGGTTGATGCAAGTGTAGTCCTTATCCCCCTCTTTGGGATAGATGTCCCAGCATCTAGTGAGGGCATCAGGTTTCTCGCCGAGATGGCCAGGTCAAAACCGGACCACCATATTGAACTGGGAAAGGTACTCCAACCAGTGGGCTTGCTGCTGGGTCAGGAGCTTGGTTGTGGAAAAGTATTTCAGATTTTTGTGGTCAGTGACCACATCAACCAGAGTATCAGAACCTTTGAGATAATGTTGCCAGGAGCAAAACACTTTGTGGATAGCTAGTAATTCCTTGTCATGGGTGTCGTAGTTGAGCTCTGAAGAAGTTATTGTATGAGAGTAGTAGGCCACTGGCCGGATTTCATTGTCCAGGCATTTTATGGAAAGAATGCCGGTGATAGCATAGTCGGAGGTGTTGGTCTCGACGATGATGGGAGCATCAGGAGCCCAATGAGTGAGGACAGGAGCGGAGGTGAAAGCATTCTTGAGCACTTGGAAAGCAGAGCAACAAGCATCTGAAAACTGCCAGGGAATACCTTTTCACATAAGGCGGGTGAGGGGAATGATGATGTTGGAGTAATTATGAATGAAACACTGGTAGAAGTTGGTGAAACCCAAGAAAGACTGGACATCCTTGGCCTTCCGGGGCTTGGGCCAGTCGAGGATGGACTGGACCTTGTCCGGAGACATAGTAAGGCCGGAGGGGAACATCCGGTAACTGAGGTACTTGGTGGAGTCCGTATGGAACTCACATTTTTCAGGTTTGGTGTAAAGGCCATGCTTCCAGAGGCATCAGAGAACTTCCTTGACATGCTCCTTGTGGGAGGCCATGTCTTCGGAGAAGATGAGGATATCATTGAGGTAGACGATGATGCTAATGTCGAGTAGATCAGCAAAAATGGTATTGATGAACCACTGGAATGCCACCAGGGCATTCATGAGACCAAATGGCATGACAAGCCATTCATAGGATCTATACCACATTTGGAAAGCAGTTTTCCATTCATCACCTGCAGAGATGTGGACCAGATGGTACGTGTGCCAGAGATCAATCTTGGAATAGATTTTTGCGTGGCTTGGAGCATTGAGGAGGTCAGAGATGTGAGGAAGGGGGTAGCGGTCTTTTTTCGTGATCTTGTTCTGTCCTCTGAAGTTGATGCAAAGACAGAGTGAACAATCCTTCTTGCGGACAAAGAGAACTGGAGCTGTGTGGGTAAAAGAAGAGGGTCGGATGAATCTGATGGAAAGGTGTTCATCTAGGAAGGCGTGGAGAGACTCGAGCTCAGAGAGAGAAAGGGAGTAAGTGGTGCCAAGGGGAGGTGAGGTACCTTCTTCTAAATCAATCTTAAGATTGTGTTCATGATGAGGGGGGAGTGTATCAGCCCTTTGTTTGCTGAACATGTCAGAGAAGCTGTGGTACTTTAGAGAGGTTGATTTTTTCAGGAGGATGGGTAGCTGCGGCTCAGAGGTCACCTTCTCAGGGGTGAATTTGCATGCTAAATTGTACTGAGCCTTGAAGGCAGCATGCCAAAGCGAATGCCGGAGCATTGATAAGTGCAATGGGGGAGCCTTTCGCTCGGAGAAGCATGGTGTATCAGTGGAGGGGACAACCAGAGGCGAAGGAGCCTCAGGCATTGGGGGTGAGCTCGGAGGGGCTGGACTGGACTGCTGAGTAGGGCAGAAAAATATACTGCTCGCGACCCAGTCAATCAATGGATTGAAGCAGGTGAGCCAGTTGTGTCCAAGGACTAAGGAGCAGGAGCCATCTAGCGGAGTGACATAAAATGTTGTCGGGGTGATATCACCAGTCAGAAAGAGAATGGAGAGGTCGAGAGCTTGGGTGATGGTGGAATTCGACATGCCATTGAAGAGTTGGAGAAGGAGCAGGGGTACCATATAGGTGGACAGTTTATGTTTATTCACAAATGAAGTGTCTATGAAACAGTCTAAAGATCCAGAGTCTATAAGCGCAGAGAAAGGAGCGATGTCATGAGCAACTAAAGAAACTGAGGGCATAAGTGATCAGGGGTCTGAGAGAGTGGATGCGTTGAGGCAGATCTCCTTTGGTGCACATATGGTGTCAACACGACCATCTGGCTGTGCGGAGCATCGGAGGTCATGCTCTGTTTTTTTGCCTTGGATGAGGCCTCCAGGTTGGCTTCCAGAGTTGGCTTAGTGGCACGCACTTTGGATGCCTGGGACATAGACCAGGGGCAGTCCTTTGCGACATGTCCGCCTTGCCTGCAGAATATGCAGAGCTTATTGTCGAAGTGGTGTTTTCATTCAGCAGCAGTTAGCTTACCATCTTTACCGAGCTTCAAGGAGAGGTCAGGTTTTGGGGGAGATGTGGAGGCACTAGCAGTGCTGGAGGAATTGGATGTGGAGGAAGTGGTGGCAGCCTTGCCTTTGAAGTTGTTGTTGTTCTGGCTGCCGGACTTGCTGTTGGAGGAGGGTTTGTTGTCGGAGGTGGGCTTTTGAGTTCCAGAGTTTTTCTGCTGGTGAGAGATCTCAGACTTTTGCTCCCAGTAATGCACATCAATTGACTGCACAAGGTGCCAGAGAGCAGTGAGCATTGGTGGCTTGCCGATGTGGGAGATTTCATCTTTGATCCGGTCTGGGAGGCCATTATAGAAATGGTGCTGGAGTGCACCTTCTCCATAGCCTTGGATCTGCGAAGCAATCTGGTTGAACTCAACAACATACTTGTTGATGCATTGAGTTTCTTTCATGTTGAGGTTATTGAGCTGGTGCTCGGCATCTCTGACTGGGTCGTGGGGACTGAAGTTGTCATTCAACTCAACCATGAAATCCTGGTAGCTATCCATTCATGTGGGACAAAAAGCGGGGTTTCCAATGTCGAGGAGGTCCAGCTCGAACCATTCCAGAGCCATTCCCTTGAGGAACGACTGTGTGAAAGTGACCTTGGCACAGTCATTCCAGAAAGCCTTAGGCCGGTTCTGGAAATTGAGTTCACACTGGATGAGAAAGGTCTGGAGCTTGCGAGGCTCCGTTTCATCAAATTGATCTGGCTCACAAACCTTGGTGCATTGATCACCAGAGTCGTTGGGGCAGCGATTGGCACGGGACAGGCCTCGGATAGCATCAGCCAGATTGGCCAATACTTCCTTAGGGTTGACACCGTTGTTGTTGGTGCCAATGTTATTACTGTTGTGTCTGAATTGGGATCTGTGGAGTCATCGCTAGGACCATTATCATGATCTGGAGATGGGTGTGGAGGTGGTGACATATGGTAACCGCCAGGGAAAGCTCTTTTGGTAGCTTCGTCGCTCTCAGAAAGCTCTTCAATGTGTGCGCTTAACAGTGGTTGGCATGCACAAGAGGTGGAGGAGAGAGGTCAATGAGCAGAGAAGCTTCAGAATTGCCTGATGGATTCAGGGATATGATGAGAGGTGGCAAGGGATGAATAGGGGTTTGGCTGAGCAGCCAGCACTTGTTCTCGTGTTCTCCAAGAACGAGCATGGGTGTACATGACATGGGTAGCCATTTGCGATTGTTGTAGAATTGTGTAGGATGGGATGTAGTATGAAGGGACTCATAATAAGTGTGAGTTTGAATATACTGTTAAGTCTGGTTCCATGGAGGTCCAGGTACTTACCTCTGGAACGCCGGAGGTGTACTCGGGCAAGGACTTTGGCTTCACCTTATGTGGTGTGCCCTTATCTGAGTCCAGAGTCCTTAATTTGTGAGAGGGACAAAGCGAGAGGTCAGAGGTTTGGATGGTCGGAGGTGAGTCATCAAGACTCAGGTGCGAGAACACCGATGAGAGATCAATGGCAGAGTTGGGAGGTGTGGAGACTAATGTGATATTTGAACTAAGGTGCAGAGACATAGTACAGGAGTTTATATATGGAGGAAAGAAGTCCGAATAGAGTAAAGTAAGATTCGGAGGCACAGATTGTTACGAATCCTAGTCACTGGGATCTATTATTTGCCCTAGGAGGGAGTCGAACTCTCAACCTACTCTTTATGGCAACATGTTCTCACATCAAGGAGAACAGGACTTGTCGTCTCAATCCTTAAAGT